>NDXB01000884.1:111966-168628 GCA_002631895.1 Agapornis roseicollis
TTTTTTTTGTTTTGTTTCTTTTTTTTTTAAGAAAGACCTTTTCTACCATAACACATTCATGCTGCTTTTTGTTCAAATACACTGGGGAGACTTTGCATGTTTTATGTCTCATGTAAAATCTGTGCATGTGTGTGACGTGTGTTTCACGCAACATGTATGCACACAAATAACTTTTTTTTTCTCTATGACTTCACTTCCTTGAACAGGTTTTAATCTCAATCAATTTTGCTAAATTTGATTTTGTGTAGAATGCTAATAAACTAGTTAAATGCACAAGCTTTGCTTCTGGAAAATATTCCTAGTTGATGGAATGGATCAGAATTCACAGTCTGCTGCAAGAGAATTTCTGTTAATCTTCTTAGAAGCAGCAGATAAGATTTCAGAATCAGATTAAATATTTGTATTCCACATTAGGAGACCTCCTCAGTTCTGTCTGACAATCAATAAATCCTCTTCAGGCTCACAGTTCCCCCTGTCTGCATTTACCTCTTTCGTGTTGTATGCAAAGGACCTTTTACAGACTGCTAATGCACATTTATTTGGAAATTGAAAATTACATCAGAGGTTTGACCTTCCCTTATGTTTGTTTGTCTTTGTTTTGTTTCTGTTAGCTGAGAGTAGGGAGAGATAGGGACTTGCAGCTCACTTGAGTTAGGAGAAGCAGCGAGAGCAGTGTGTAGACCATGTCCCACTGAGCTGTTTAGCCGTCATGAGTGTCTCATGATTAAACCGCATGCTGAGGGTGCTGCAGGCTCCCCTCACCCAGCCGCCCAGCGCCTCAGCTCACTCTCAGCATGAATTTCCCACTATGTAGATGTAGGAGGCGAGCTGACAGCTAGCTCACTGACAGAATGCACGATATTAGATGGAAGAGAGAGTGTAAAAAACATCTGCTCTAAGCTGGTACTGCTGAAGTTTGCATAATGTATTAGTATTTTTTAAAAAAACAAGCATAATTAAGGAAATAAATATTTGTCATACATACAACATAGCATGTTGTTTGGTATCAAGTGATGTCATTGTTCAGCGGTGTTCTATTACCTCTGTATGCAGCAGAGGGCACTGCATGGTGCTTAGCATTTAAAAGATAACAAAATTCTGCATTCTTTTTCTTCATTACCCAGGCAGCTGCCTCAAGAATACTTCTTGTGTGTCACAGTTACAGTCTAGTACTTTTTTGTGTGCCTTTGTCAGATTCTTTTCATTGTGCCCTCATAAAATCTAGAGGCATGGCCCATTCAAGGGCAGTCTGTCAGCGGTTTTACATGTTTTAGGAAAAAAAAAATCAAATGTTACACTAATTTTCTGAGTTCATCTGTGGTCGTACCTATCAGTATGGTTCCTTATAAGTTTCCAGGCACAATCATGATCAAACTGGGAAAGACCTAGACAGATCTCTCATCCTGCAGTGATAATTTTGGTGAACTCCTAGCAAACCAGTTTGAAGAATTTGCCAACCTTGTGCAACCACTGCAAGGTTGGAGGCTGAAGTATTTTAATGATGCCCATAGGCAGGATATTTTGCAAAACGCTATAACCACTTTTCAACATTAAAATAATCTATAATAACTGTTCTGGAAGCTGTTTGATATAAAAAGTGTGGGGGTTTGTTCATTGCAACTTTTATAGCCCTACACTAGAATGTAGGTTATATCACTAGCATCTCTTGAGTACATTCAACTTGCCTGGTTCAAAAGTAAAATAAATAAGGCAAGAGTTCGTTGCATTTAAATACAACACATCAGGGATGGAAACATTCGTCACTGTAAGAGATTAGAAGATGAACTGTTTCTTCTCTAAAGAAGGAGTATATTGTCATCAGCCTTTGCCATGCATGTTTGTGCATGCAACCTTGGTTAGAAATTCCAGTATTCAATAATGACACTGCTGAACTTCTTCTATATTGAGAGTGATGCTATCCTCAAAAAACAAAGCCTTTTGAGATGCTCAGTAGCCACTATCCCATCAAATCTAGTAAGGTCAATAATGTTATATATATCTGTGCTGCTATATAAAGACCACATAATCATAAGGTGTAGTGACATGATGCTTCAGCTTCTAGCCATAATGCATCGTGTGATACACTTTAAAGTTGTTGCTCATCCAGGTACTGCTTGCATGGGTAAAATCATTTCTGGGGGAAATAAAAGTGAAGAGAGTGGGGTTCAGAAGAAGAATAGGTGATCCCTCATGCCAGAGAGAGTAACCTGAAGGATTTCTGGCTGGACAGTGTGGGTCCAAGAAGTTTACATAGGCTGATGGGGAGATTGGGCAAGCCTTTGGCAGAGAGGTCTCATGGAGACTACTTGATAGAGGAATCACAGCAGGTGCAGCAAATCCCTTGAGCCAAAAATGGAAGGAGAGATTACTGGGGAGGAATGAATGCTGCCTTATTCTCCCCTGGCTATGCACTCCTGGCCTCTTTAGAAGGCTGAATATTGGGCTAGATGTGTATTGGGGACTGCTGAGGCCTTTCTTCTATTTTAATGGTCTTATAATTCAAAATTTAAAAAAATGAAACTGTTGAAAGTAGTTCTTGTGCAAATGAATCATAAATGTAAAGCAGTTTCAGGTTGCTGACAAACTGCATTCATTGCTTAGCTATCAGGATATAAATCATAGTTATAAACCCATGCCTGTGGAAGATTTCTGTATTTATTCAGATGGCTTTCAAGACTCAATTAAGAATATATTTTTCTAAATGTTTTCAAATGCTACCTTCTTTTATTTTTAATAGCTTATTAAAATGGTATGAAGTGAATAACTGATATTAATATTTCTCCCCCAACCTCCCGTGTTCTATCAATTGCACTAATAGATCTCCAATTTGCAGGATTTTAGAACAGTAAGTTGAGAGTCAAGGTATTTGAGTAGGTTACAAATGCTATCTGCTATTCAAATGACCAAAACATAGAATTCTGGACTAATTTAATGTGTGTTCGTTGCAGGAATCCTGTGGCCACAGTAGTAAGTCCAATCTTGTCTTCTAGTGGGAAGGCAGCTAATCCTGGTAGGGAATTACAGCTCTATGTCTTAAATTCACTGCATTGCTGTCCAGCAGAATATTGCCAGCATCAAACGAATGGCTCAATGTCTTTGAAGGGAGTCCTTCATTTAGTTGCAGCATAACCTTCCTAACCCTGCACTGACAGGTTTTACTGAGCCAGGGGAGCCCATCTCATTGCAGCTGTGGCTCATGCATGGGCTTTGTGCAGGAAGATGAGGTGCACCAGCCTGTTGATGGGCTGGATGTTCCCCTGCCTGTGCAGAGCTCATCTTTCCTGTGTCTGCCAGGGAGAGCCAGGGACAGAGCAGGGTGTGGAAATGCCAGGGGGTACTAAGATGCTGTGGATGCCCAGAGCAAGCAGGCAGTAGCTTCTGGTGGGTGGTGCATGATGTATTTCTGCCTGCCTCCGGAGAAGTAGCTTTTCTCTTGGCTGGGCTCTGCTGCAGTTGGCTGACCTGCCCAGGCTTGGGAGGGCACTCAGAAGTACACACTCCAAGGTTTGATCTGCATTGCTTTAATCATCCCAAACAAGCCAGTCTTGTCCACATGCAAATACTTACAAAGTGTCAAAATGTGTCATTCTTTTGTGTTTCATTTAAGTTTCATATTTTTCTTCGATTGGTAACTGCTGTCTTATGAGAATCAGAAACGATGCCCTTGCATGGAGTTGGCCTGTTTGATTATTTGTGTATATGGTTTCAAATAAGCATTAACATTTTAAATCCTTCTCTTTCCTCTTCTTTCTGTCTCTGAGCAGAAAGTGCCAGTAGTGGGATCGGTGGGATGGCCCAGAAGCACGTAGGCATGCTGTCTGGGAGCTGGGCTGAGGTGGGGCAGAACGAGTATTCAGTTTCAGATGTAAGCTGATCACAGCATGAGCCTGGGGCTGGTGGGGCTTCTTCTTACAGGTTAAATGTTTTGGTGTGGTAATAAGCCCTGTGAGCAGTCTTCATTCTTCTTCCTGTCTTAAATCACTGATATGTTTTTTTCCTATCCTTTCTTCCCCATGTCAAACAAAACTGTTTAATCATGAAGTTCAGCAAAAAAATAAATACTTTTGTCAGGGGACATTGTCCAGATAGCTTAACATCAAGGATATATGAAAGTTTGGGATCATTTGTATCCATGTGTCTCAAAGCTATTCTGTCCTTCTATCTATGCTTGCCAGTTTTGGGAAAACTGACATGTAGCCTGGAGCTAACACGTGCATGAGGAACATCTTTCTGATCTCTTATTAAGATGCAGGGGTTGGCAGTAGGAGATGCGAGTGCTATGTCTTGCCCTGCTCCCTGCGTGGTGCTGGATGAGCTCCCTGGGATACTGGAGAGCAAGCAGCATGCTGGGGTGTTTCTTTTCAGGGCTCTCATTTGGAGCCTGCTGGGAACTGATTTTCTTCTTGTCTTTTCCTGGGATGCTGCAGCCCAGTGACCGCATTTGCAGTTGTGGGAGTTTGGGCTTCTGTGAGAAATAATTTTAACAGCATCATCTTTTTCATTTTGAAAGATGAGGCAAGTGACATCACTGGGCAGTTCTTAGAACCAGAGTTACTGTATTGTGTGCCTCTGTCTAACTAGCTGTCATATCTCCCACAGTGCTGGGAGGTTATTTCAGTGACTTGTATTCCAAGCTATAGAAATGCTGTAAGTAATAAAGTCTGTAATTAACAGACTACACTGTCATGTGAGATTAATAAAACCCACTGAAATGACAACCCAGGTACTTGGAAATGTTTTACTTTGTATTTTGAAATGTGGATGTGACTAGGAAGAAGATGGCTAGTGAGTTCACCTATTTGGAAAGAAGGGTTTTTTCCTGGTCTGGGTTGAAGTTTTTCTTGTATTTGCATCAATGCATGAAATTTAATGTTCTTTCTTCATAGTAGAATGGATAAAGATGCCACAAAAAGAAAACCCAACAAACAAACCAAAGTTGTTTCCTCTGTAGAGTTCCTGCATATTTATACCTGTTAATTTTTACTTTTTATTAGAAAAGTTTCTTCTAGTTAAACTTAATGCTCCCACACAATTTTTTTACATTTTTTTGCTTTTTTTTAAAAAAAAAAACAGTGCAAGCAAATTCCATTAGAAGAGTAAGAGCAGTGTTGTGGGAGATGAAAAGTACATTTGACTTTGTTTTTTCTTCATGATGTATAGAAATGGAAAATGTACAATTTTGTGTTAGCACATTTAGACCATCTCAGACTATTACATGCTGGAGGGAGGGAGTCAAATGCTACAGCTAAGCAGATGGTGTTCATGAGTCTGTCTGTGTAACACTTCCTACACAACGGAGTGGGGGTTGAGGGATGGGGGTAGACTGCTCTACATTGACACAAAGGCTCAGATGCTGCACCAGATAGAGCGCTGGGCTGTCTTGCACCGGGTGTCCATGGGTCAGATGTGAGCATTCCTTCTCACAGCCCAGCTTTCCTGCACCATACCTGCTTCCTTCTTCTGGACTTTAGTCTCTGGACTGCTGTTCTGGGATCTGTGATGCCTTGCTGAAGTCCTTATGACTGCAGGGGTATTTGTTGCAAGAGGAGTTGTTTGGAGCTTAGTAGTTTATTCAGAGAGGCTCCCTTGTCCATCCCCAAAGTGATATACCTATGGATGTGAAAATGTGAGGAGGATCTGATCTGTAACCAGCTGATCCATGCAGCCATCCCACGTCTTTTCAGCACATTCTGGTCTGTGAGGGCACGCATAAGCACATCCTGCATCACATTTACATCTTGAGAATTCAAAGAATCTACCAAAAATGTCTTGCTCTACTTTCAGGACTCTTACCAGTATGCAAAATTATACTGACTACTTCTAACCCTTTACTCACTTTGTCGCAGTACAAGAATACAGTGAAACTTCTGCTAGTAGGAAAATGATGTAAAAGTTCTTTGTCCAGAAAACATGGGCTAGGAGGTGGTTACTCATAGCCTTCACAATTGTAAGGCTGGTTGTTAACTGTAGCTGAGGGCAGTAGCATTACTGTAACTGCAGACAGAAAATATTTCCTGGTGATTTTCAGGGTGTTAAATGGTCACACTCTGACCTTTATTTCCTGATTTGCTGCAGCTAATCTGTTAGGTAAAATATTTTAATTATTTTCCCAACACTGTACTTCTACATAATTGGATTTTATGTGCTTAGAAAGGCTGTGTTATTTTTCTATGCCCAGAAGATAATGAGAACAATCTTAAAGAGGGGGTGAGATGATCTGAGAAGAATCTGTATTTTTCAGGGATGGTTCATATGACAGGCAGGGCTCGCCAACACACAAGCAGTGCCTGTTGCTTCAGGACCATATGACAGAGGTTTCATCATGCGTCATGCGGGGTTAGCATGGGTGTTGCATCAAGAGGGAGTACTTCTGGGTAGTGTGGAGGGCATAGCTGGTAATTACAGGCTCATTTCCCTGCCCTGGAGGACCTGAGCTGCTTCTGTCCTGTCTTCAAGCCAGTGGGCAGAGCAGCTCTAAATCTCTGATCCCCTTTTAACTCTTTCTTGAGCTGCCAGCCATTTAGCTCCCTGGCCCTGGGAAGGGAGGGTCAACTGTGACTTTTGTCATTGTAGGAGAACAAGTGGTAATTTGAGGGTATATACTCAATCCCTTTATATTGCATGTAAGTAGTAGTATGTACTGTGTATCTAATACATACATAATCTAGCTGCTGCTAACATAAGGAAAGGGTTGAGGGGTTTTTGCAAATATGTGAGTAAACAAATAAGTTTAGCCCACATAAGTCATCAGACCAATAGTGATAACTCATTGGCCATCTGCTTCTCTCTGCGACATTGTTTTCCTTGCCTGCTTTTTCAGATACAAAAATGTATCAAAGAGAGCTTCAGCTTGCCATCCTAAGACAATTCAGTTGGTCTCAGTCATCCTTGGGAGTGATGGGTGCTTATGTTTTTTTTCTGACCATGGAAATTATGATATCAAAGAAGAAGTTGACTTTCAAACAGTCATGAACTCATACGGGAACTATAAACATGATTTATCCAGTTTTTCAGAGTAACTGTTTTGCTACTGGAGTTACTTATTTTTAGTCTAAAACTAGCAATTACCCTTTTTGGTAAATGTGGAACCCTAGCTTGTGCAGGAACAAGTTGAGTTTCTTTAGGAGCATTCAGTACTTGATAACTTGCCTCCATCACTTAGGAGATGTTCCTGCTTGCAATCTCTGTAGTAATTTGAATTCAAGTTACTGCATATGTCTTTATAACAGACTCCAAAGCTATACATCCTGTTTTGGAAAGGATTCGTACAGCTCTTCCCATTAAAGGTGTGTACTGTCAGCTTTTAGTTTTTTCTCACAGTTGATAAGCTTAGGTCTCTTTTCTTAAATATTACTTTATGAGTTATAAGGCTTGAATTTCTCATCTAATTGCTCCAGAGGGGTGTAATATTGTTACTGGGAGATAGATACAGTGAAATTTGTGGGTTTAGCTATGTCTTCTCTTGGTCTCTTTGTTCTGAAATCACTAAGCTTTGCACTGATTTTCAAGGCACAGCAATCTAGGGGAATGCAGGTTTCTGAAGTGGCACAGATAAATAGGAATCTGTTCAGACACCCTCTGATCTTACCACTTTTGAAGTGGCCTGCTCAACATCTCAATTTGCTAAAAGAGGAATATGTGTTATTGTAGTTGTGTGCTCAGAGACTGGTGTTCTTATTTGGGTTTTCTTTCTTTAAATAGGGAAAAAATAAAATATGTTGGAAGCTTTTCTAACTGCTTACAGTGAAACAAGAAGTGGAACTGAATATTTGAGTTCTTGACAGCATTCAGTTATGAAAAAGATGTATTCTATATGTTATTCATACTCCATATTCTATAACATTAGTGGTATATGTCTATAAAATTGACAAGAAGTCTTACACATCAGAAATATATAAATAAAAAATATTACTATTGAATCATCAACATAATTTTGTAACTAATGGGTGGTTGGTTACGTTAGTTGAGGACTGAAACTACCAGAAGATTTGTTTCATACTGAATTTATCTGTTTTTTCTCTTGGACAAACCAGGCTGGTTGTCTGTAGTTGGTACTGCAAGCAGTGTGAGTCAAGGCAAGCCTGAACCATGTCTGTGAATCATTGCTTGTGACTCTTAGGAAGTTCTGTGGACCTGATCTGCTCTAACAATAAACTATCTACCTATGAGGGCTCCTCAAGGGGTAATTTTTTAGCTGCACATTTTGTTGAAGCCTAGGTGTAGGTTACAATTACCTGGAGTTTGTTCTTGCTTGTTTTATAGGGGTAAGAAGTCCAGCAGACAGGCAGAGATCACTGTGTACATTGCTTTACTTCCTGACATGAAGAGCAAGGATTGAATGCAAGAAGCAGTTTTTTCTGCCAGGGCTATGTCCAGCAGTGCCTGTTCTCCAGCATACCTCAAAAGCTTTGTACTACTTCACTGGCCTAAAGCAGGGGCTCAGGGCAGGACTTCTCTTTCACAGGATCCGTTTTCTTTCAAAGTGTGGAGAACCAATACTGCCTGTGTGACTGAATTATTGAGGCATGTTCTTTGTGTGCTGGTTTGGCATGTTATGAAAGATATCTGTGATCTGTAATCATAGTTTCTGTGCTTGTTTAATCATCAAGGAACAATAATGCTTACCTTCCTTTGCCTTTCATCCACCTCCATCCCACCTTGCCAAAAGCATGGGATGTTCCTGAGCTCACTGTAACTTTTCAGTAGTTCCTTTCAGTAGCTGGAACATTTCTGCCAACAGGTTTTCCCTCCTGTGGGTACCTGTTGTACACTTATGTCTAGAAGCAGAGGACAGTAGCTTGTCAAACATACATGTAGTCACAGCAATGGCAGTTTCTGTGGGCTGGGCTACACTAATTTGTAAATAACCCAATATTAAACAGCATGAATAACTTCAAACTGCAATAGCTTGGTTATTCAGGATCACCAGTGATTTAACCATGTATTTGCTGCTGGATGGAGCACTTGCTTCCATTAACCATTTCTTCTAATTAAAGGTTTTTTTAACTTTTGATACCTGTCATGAGACGGAGGTCCAAAGGTTCCTCTAACTGCAGACATCACTGTGACAACTAGTTATGTTCCTCCTTAACTACACAGTCTGTAAATCTGGACAGGAATGTTTCTATGGATGTGTGGAGGGGCATCTTGCTGGCAGGTAGTATCTTATGGGCTTGTGAGACCTTACAAGCCAGGCAAATCAAACACAAGTTCTTAAAAATGAATTTGTTTTCATTGAGTTTAAGGTACCCAAACAGGGAAGGAACGGCATTGAGTATTCAGGGTGGGGCCAGAAATACAATGAGCACCCTGTTTACCTCCAGGGGAATGCAAGTAGACAGGAAAACTTGGCCATCTACCCGCAGCTTATCACTACCTGCCACAAAGCTCATCATTCCCAGCTGGGACTTATGTCAGTGGCAGGGCACCATCATTGTTTGCCTGCTCCCGTATCCTGAGAGCCACTCTCTCATAGTTTAAGCTGACAGTACTTCTTAGCAAAGCTGGTATGCTAAACTGATTTGGGGGTTTTTGGGGGTTTGGGTTTTTGGTTTTGTGTTCTTTTTCTTTATATCCTACCTTGAAATCCCATCCTCCTGCATAATTACCTGTCTTTGCTGAGAAAAACTGCAGTGGAGAAAAGGCTTGTTAGTTGATGGGATAAGAGGGGATGAAACAGGTCTCTCAATCCTCATTCCTTTTGTGTACACTGGAAGCCTCTTGGCACAAAGATAGCTGGATTTCCAGTGCAGCAGGGAGCCACACTGGCTTCAATTAAAATAATAGGGCAGATGCTACAAAAGATTATGCAATAAAACCTATATGTTACTTCTAAGAGGCTGGGGTTTTGGTAACTGTTGTAGGGCTGTTTATTAGGTAAATAATTAGTCTTTCCAGATAAAAGGTAGGATACAATATACATTGGAAAGATTTATAAAAGCTAAAAAGTAACACATGCATATATTGGCAGCTGTTTACAGCACTAGTTTATGTGTTTCATTTTATTCCTGAATTTTATTTCAAAAGCTTCAGACAGTGCGGGATTGAGGCTACTGGTGGTTGAGAGCAAAGCAACTGAGAAATATATTTGAAAAGCCTGCGTATGATATGCAGTCCTTTTATGAGGAATATTTCCTTTATGACCTCCTCCTGCTTTGTATTTAACATTTCAAAGAACTTTGGAGGACTGTCTGTAGGCTGTGTCTTCACGGAGTCGGTAGCCAAGGATTTAAAGTATTGTCATTGCTGGCCTGAAGCTGAAAACTCCAGGCGGTTTTAATCTCAGGGTGGGGGGTGGCGGGGTGGGTGTTTAAACCCAACCTTTTGTGTTCAGATTAGGAGTGCAGGAGGACAGACTTAAGGGGTGTTAGTGAGAGTTTTTTCATGGCAGCTAAGTAATAGCATCGGGCTTTGGAAATACTTTTTTCCAAGTCTTTGTTATTTCAGTAATTACTGTGTGGTGGGTAGAAATCCACAGGGTTTGTGGATTTTTTAAGTACCACAGCAATGACACAGGGATGTGGGCAATAAAAAGCAGTACTTGTTTTTATAACTTTTTACTCCCTGGATGACTTAGGGCACTTAAATGTCTTCTCAGATAGTCTATCACTGTTTCAGTCCTGGGTGTCTGTGTTTATTTTGTCTTGGTTCCATCAGCTTGGATAATAGTAATATCCATTTTTGGAGAGGAAGGAAGACTAAAACAATTTGGCACTAGCATCATGCTTGACAAATCTGAAATCTGCCAGCTGTGAAGGCAGCTTGTCTGATCTACCTTACAATGTCTGAGAGATGGAAAGGTTACCAAACATCTCCCCCATCAAGAAAGAGATCAAGTGATAAGTTGCTGAGCACTTGCGTATAGAGTTTATTTTACTTTCTGTTAGAATCTAAGAAATGTTGGTCCTGAGTATTTGTTGATTCCTAGAATAGCTGAGAGTAAAGAGCACTTGAAATTTTTATGTATGGAAATATCATGACTCCTTGCAAGAGTTTCTTAGATGAGCACCATAACTAATAAGATTTACCACACTTGGCTTGTGTAGGTATTGAGTTCAGTTCAATAGTGATCAGTTTTAATGAAGACTAAAGACTTTCTAGCTCTTAATTTTGTACATGATTCTTTTTCAAACAGAATTCTAATGCTAGAAAATTGTCTCACTTAAGATGCTTGCTTCTTTTGAAAAAGGTATTTTTAGATTTCCAGGAATGTAAAATTCTCTATGCCTTACAAAAATTCATTGTAATACAAAAACCATCTTGAAATAAACCTTATCTTATGCCATTGCCATTCACATGCTTTATAGGATGTAAGTATGCTTTTGTGGTGGGAGGGAGGAGTGTGCTTTTCAGAATTAGACAGGAATTTTTTTCTTTATTTTTGTAATTTGATTTTAGTTTACCTTTCTTAATTTGACTATTTAAATTTGGCTATTGTAATGATATTCCTTTGTAATAAGGGGTGGTTTTCTTCATAAAATCTACGTGTTTCACTTATTTTTTGCCTTGACTCTGATAGGGAAGTTGTAGGTTGAAAAATTCACACCAGAGACTGCTCTTATATGTAATGTGTCACTGAAGTGTTATGTTAGAAGCATTTCGGTAAGATGAGGCTCTGGGTGCTGCTCCCTTCTGCTTAGCTCCATAAAGGAGTTAAAGACCTGGCACTGACCTTCCAACAATCTGGGAGGTCCAGTGCTCTGCTGGATTTAAGTCCCTCTTCATGTTTAAAAACAAATAAATTAATAACAAAGTATTAATAACAAAATATCCTTATATATATAAAAATATATAAGGATATATAGGAAAAAAAAAAAGTAGTAGAGCTCCGTGTGGTTGATACATGTACTTTAACAGATTGCACTGTTAGAGCAGGGCATCACTTAGTAAGACAAAAATTATTTTACTGGACTAGTCCCGAGCTGAAAATGTAACTTTCTTACAAGGTGATGGGAGAAGTTTGAGACCCAGTGCTATAAAATGTTTTTTTCTTGTTCCTCTACTAGAATACAAAAATCTCTACACTAAGGAGAAATGCTCAGAACAGCTTCTACAGAGAGGCAAGTGCAAGAGATGCCTGCATAAACCTTCATCTGAACAGGGCAATGGGAAATTGTCTCTGGGTGCACACAGGTGGGTAATGTCAGAGCATCAAAAGCTAAGTGGAGGGTGGAGAGAAACTGTGGTAAGAAGGAATAGGCAGGGTAACTGTCCAAGAATGGGGTCTTCCTTCTGACAAGTGCTACTGTGTCTTCAGAAGAGAAGAGAGAATATCCAGGGTCCCACTGAAAACTAATGACTAAAGAGTGCCACCTTCTTGGGAAAAAATTGACTCTGCAACTCTGCAGTGTGGTCCAGAGGACATGCAGGCTGATAGTTTTGCATTGATTTTCCAGAAGCCTTTGGGTCAGCATGTGTTGAGTCACCAAATTTCTGTCTTGGTTTGACTCCTCTTTAGTGTTTTTCTTTGCCCAAATACTAGGATATGACAAAGAGACAGCTTCTGAATCTGAGACTATAATAAAATATCCAAGAAGTAATTGAATTACTTTTCTGTAAGATGATGAATCAATGTGGTTTTTTTCTCTTGGGTTTGTCTCTTGCTTGCACTGTCTTCAAACTGATTGATGGGACATTTTCAGTGCTAAAACACTATTTCGAAAGCCAGCTTAATATAGGCAGAGGTTCGTGGACATATGAATATAAATTCATGACAAGAGGTTGTTTACAAAGGGTGGAGTAGCCTATTTTCAGGCCTCTCAACTTTTCTAAGGTTTTTAAGATCTCTGCCTGTTACACAGGCTATATATATAATCTATAAAATATACTCACTATATTGCACAGCTGTATAAGCAAGAATTCTGAGAGAGAGCTTAGTATTGGGTTGTTCAGCAAATGCTTTGTGGCATTATAGCAGCTGCTGGGATTTAGTTCCTTTGGTATGCTGCTTCAGTTTTTAGGACTGTCCATCAACTATGTTCACTGTCCCATCTGCAGACATGCCTTTGGTTCTTTGGTTTTGTGTATTGCAATTAATTCTTCTAGACAAGAATTTAGAGCTTAAAACCAACATACTAAATAATAGCCATGCAACATGCAAAATAGTGCCCACTTGCTATTATCAAGGGCCTTTGTTTCTTTCTCAATGCATTTTTTCCTTAAAAGGTGCCTACCTGACATGCACAATCTGTGTGTTGTTTATTCTGCTGTAGCATCCAGGAGCTTCATCAGAGCCCAAGGCCTGCTCATGCTTGGTGCTGTCTCATAATCTTGTGAGGTGTTACACAAGCATAAAGCAGAAACATGGGCTCTGCGGAGGAATGGAAGGAGACACAGAGATGTGTGAATTAGTCTTAAAACCATAATCTTTAATGGCTTTTACTGCTGGTGGGATCTACATTGCCTACTCAGCTCTCGCTGTCTGTTTTTTCAACTTCCAAAGCAGAAGGATAAGCTGTCTTTCTAACTCGTGGTACAGCTGGCCCCCATATATCAGTATGTTACTTAAATACCAGGGTACTAATGATATGTGACACCAATGGAAAACAAGAAAGCTAAGGCCAGAATTTTTGGCACGTCTTTTACTACTGTGTCCTTTGGAAGAGCAGGCAGTGAATGAATTGAGTTGCTGTAACTCCACTTCTCCAAAGTTTTGAATTCTATTGTATGTGAGAGGTTTAATAAACGCTTGACTGTGTGCAGAACTACTCAGGATTTGTAGCTTGCCTCCCTCTTCAGCTGGTTTTGTATACTGAGGAGTTACAAACCCAACTTCCATCCATTTTTATTAACTGGCTTTGAGTCAGTGATTATGGGGAAGGAAAAGCATGCATCAAACTGAAGGCTGTATCCTACAGCCTGTGCTCCCTTTGGTGGGGTGGTACACCTTCAGGTAGTCTTGGATACCCAGATTTAAAACCCTTCTGCATCAGTTGTCTTCTGTGCAGAGCAAGCACAAATGTGATCAGAAGGTCTGGCATGAAAAAAACAGGGGAGCCTTTCTTCTTATAGCGGAGGCAGGTTTGTCTTAAAAATCATGCAAGTTAAAATAAATACCACAGCACATAAGCCAGCACACAGAAAAATGAATTGGTGAGCTACAGCATGTGTGCAGCAGCGGTACTGCATTCCTGTCATCACACGTTCCCAAAGCATAACAGAGAGAGAAATATGATCCCAAACTGGTTTAAGAGGTGCTGTAATTAAGCCAGGATTACTGCCATGGTATAACACAACCTGATGGCATTCTGGAGTTAGACTGAAGACTTGCTTGTGATAAGCTCTAAAACGTTTTCCTTTTTTTATATTTGGAAGTTTGTGGGTAGTTTTTTTCCGGTTTTGGCTTTTGTTGTTGTTGTTTTGGGTTTGGTTTTTTTTTTTTTCTTCACTTATACCTTTGCCCCTGGGATTTTTAATTTGCCTTTTGGTGGAGTTCGTCAAATGCTCTCTCCAAGGAGAGAGGGTTGTCTCAGCAAGCCCAGCTTCTCCTGTGCAAATAAATCCATCAAGAGAAGCCGCCTTATTTAGTGACCTGGGCCACAAGCATAGATTACAAGTACTTGGCTTCTCTTGCATGTTTGAGTAACAAGTACTAGGGAGAGGTGACAAATTAATAGTGTTGGTGTCAGAAGTCTATGGACTGCTGTGAAAAGAGGATATGCCTCTTCAGGCATAGTTTTCTGGTTTGTTCTTGCCAGGTTATCTGATTACAAAGACCTGGAAGGAAAAACTAATGCTTCCTACAGCCAGGGACAGTTGCAAGTCTGTTGCCAGACCTCTTTAACCACTGTGGGACTGTGCAAAAATATCTTTTTTAGAGTCTTAGTTCTGTACATTTATTAATATAGAGACACAAGAAGCCACACATGAAAACAGAGAGTTCATGCAGTGGACAATTTACTCCCTTCATGGATGTATTACTATTAGAAATGTCAGTAATGTATTTTCTCAGGAATGCTGTTATGCAGAACTGCAGGTCTGATATAACCATATATTGACAAGGCCTGTGATATTATACCTGAAGTTTTTCCTGAGTTCCTAATTACATTTTTCCACCTCTTCTTGCACTCAACTGACCTTCTTCCTCCTCTGCTTTAAGTGCTTTTCAGCTGCTTGTAATACAGATGTTTTCTTCCTCTGAGGCTCGCAACTGGAAAAAATACTCTACCATACACCTGCAGAGTGAAGCCACAAGGCTTTGTGCTGAGCACCTGGCATCTTGACAGTGCTGCCTCTTCTGGTGATGTTGGGTGCTTGTAAGACATCAGCTCTTCTGACTGAAATAAAGCAAAGTCCTTTTCATTTCCTCCCTGTGAGGCAGCCAGTTGACTCTGCAACAGGCAATGTAGTGACAGGGTAAGGGAAAACCCAGGCTTTGAACACACAGCTTGAGAGACAGTGATTTTTGAGATATCTTAGCAAGGAGGGGGTTGCTTTCCTCCTTGTGTCCCCTGTACTTTGCCATTTTTATTTTAGGGTTTGGTTTGTATGCTTGTTTAATTTGAAAACCTCATGCAGTCAGTCACCAGAGCAGGCAAGCTGAGGTGGTAACACCAGTCCACCCTGCTACTGAAGCCTGCTGCTCTCCCCTATAGAAACTTGTTTGTCCTGGGGAGGGAAAAAGAAGTAGCCTCAACTGAAACTTGAAATACCACATTGCATGAGAGCTATTACCATATATGCACACGTGCTCAAGCATGCATGCGCACACACATGCAGAGAAATATGTACATCTACAGCTCACCATATTGTACTCTGCTACATAATTATAATTCTTCAACTGAGGAAAAATATGCCTATGAAATGTAACCCTTGAGTTTTAACAGCTTATTGCCACTGCCGCTCTTCTGGGCCAGTTATGTCCTTTTCTTTTTGCTCTTTTCCATTTATAAAATGGGAACAGACCTGCTTAGCAACTAATAAGTGAGTGTTTATGAAGATCAAATGCAATAGGTATCCTCAGTAATATTTGTTTTCTCACTTTTTGTAAGATGACACAGAAGGTTTTCAGAAGCTCAGATTTTGAATTGCTTCTCCAAAAGCCTTTGGGCTCCCTCTGAATTTGGACAGAATCAGGGTTATGATTGAAAGCTTGAGTAAATAAATGTCTTACATGTACCTAAGCTTCTCTTTTTTGAAATTCATAATGTTAAATCAGCGCCTTTGAAATGGCTACTGTTATGTTGCCAATTCCTGATAAGGAATTGTTAGGTTAGAAGGGAGGCTGGATGCCTAGCTCTGGTTTAGTTCAGACTTTTTTCCATCCAAAATCTCTATGGTCTGTTCATCCAAGCCTCACCTCTCCCTCTAGTAACTCATGAAAGAGGTGGTACCTGTTGGACTTTAAATGATAAAATTACAAAAATAAATGCTTTGTCTGATTCTGATTCTCAACAAAAAGCTTCTGAATCAATGCATCAAGCTTTGAAACCACCTCCTTTTCCTCTTTGCCATTGAAGCAAGTGACCAGATGCCCATCAGCTCAGTTTCTGCTTGGAAGGAGTATTTTTCCTTATCCAACAAACTCCCTCAGACTATTTCCATTCTTCTTTTTACAATTAGGCAAAACTTTACCAATGTGTAATAGATAGGCAAAAATATTTGTAAATTAAATTAACATTTCCCAATGGTTTTAGCCAAAGAAAATGAGTTCTCCCTGCTCCTGTTGGGACTTTCGGATTAAACAGCCTATTTTTAGTATTTCAGAATGTACTATTGGTCACCAAGCATGACAGCTGTTTGAAGCTGGGAACTTTTTTTCCCCTACTCTGCTCTAAAAAGCTGTATGAATCCAGACACTTATTGTCTTTTATTGGGGAAAAAAAAAGCTAAAGAACAAAATGTTGCGGGTTGCTTTTAAGCACTCAAATTTTAGCTAATGATTTTATTTCAGTTTGACTACTGAAGCAAAAAATCAATTACACACACAGTTCTAGCAATTTTCCAAAGAAAACAGCCAAAACTTAAATTTGATTAATTATATATTTGATTCATCCCAGTAACAACACTTGACTTCAAACAATGCAAGAGCAGGAGAAAACTTGCTCTGAATTCCTCTCTTCAAAGAGAAGAACTCTTTTGGATACCATGTCAAAGAGCTTTAAGCTGAAACCGAGTAAGATAACTGTGAGAAGACTGAATAGGAGTTTTAGCTGAATTCAGGTCTCAGTACTGAAAGGAGGCCTCCAAAATGGCTTTTAAACAAACCTCCCCACTTTTGGGAAGGAGAGTTGACCTTGCTAGGTGGATTGCTTACTCCTCTCATTCCCTGCTCCCACCATATTAGCATGAAAATTACTTTTCATAGTTGCAGGAACAACTTATTTTCCCTTAAAATTATCTTACAATGAAGATTCATCCTGCTATGTGTGCCAAAACCTATGAACCAGCCAGATCCTACAGTCAGGAAGTAGAAGGTATCATGTGTTAATTGTATGTACTACATTACTCCCGTGACAACTCCTGCAAGTGTACAAATTAAACTGATTAAAACTATTTGCAGGACTAATGTGCTCTGCTACTGGTTCATTAGTGCACAGTAAATTGCTCAAGAAGAACTGGGATATGTGTGCTTTATCTGATAGCTGCAAAGCTATCCCCTGCTTTTTTATTTGATACTTGTTGGAATAACTCTGAGACTACTCATATATTTCTAGTTGGAAATAATTATGCAGAAAGCCAGTTTAACGATCACTGGTCTTGTTTGGTGTCCCCCTCTGCTTTGTTCTCCCTTTCTGCTTCTGGGCCTCACTTTTCCTCCTCATTTGTCTCATGTCTTTCTTTAATGGAACAGACTGATATCTAGGGCCGTGTCTAGATTAGGAGGAAAAGCCATAGGTTCATTTAGTTCAGCCATAGGTTGGAGTTAGCTGGCCACCTGTTTTCAACCAGTTCCTGACCGCCATCATCCGTTCAACTTTGAGACAGAATTTATGCTCCTGGCTAAAATTTAATTTGCTTTTACATCCAGTAAAATGGGTAGGATTTTAGGTTTGACTTAGCTGGGTAGTGGTAAGCAATCTGTACTAACCTCAGCCTTTGATATGAAAAGTTGAATGATTCTAGACATTCTTACTGCTTTTCTGGTCTGAGGGTGAAAACATGCTCTATTATAAGCTTTGCGTTTTCTGATGAGTAAATTGCTAGATAAGTAAGTTACATGATGGAAAATGCAGCTTTATTAGGAGAGCTCTAGGCCATTTTTTTCTTTTCTTTTTTTTTTTTGCTCATCTTCCTTGTTCCTGTTGTTACCGGTTTACAAAGCACCAATGGAAATATGTCATTCCTGGTGGCTTTTCATACAGTTGAAGGAGGTGAGGGTGAATGGGAAAGACCCTCTAGTATTTAATCTTCAAAGCTCTTGCTGGATTTCATTCATGCAGTTTCTACTCATGTGAAAAGGATGGCTGCATACAAAACCCTGAATGATTCTCCAGTGTTTGTTCTGCCCACAGCTGTACAGCTAGGCAGGTTGAGGTGGGCTCTGGAGCGTTGTGCCCATAGCTTCACAGCAAGGCAGTGAAAGGGTAATGTCTCAAGGTCCGCTGGCTTTGATGTTCAATTTATTCACCAGGAAGTCATCCTTTACTGGTTCACCACTCTTGAAAATGTTAAAATTACTGACAAAATTACAGTCCTCTGATTTTCCATGCTCTTAGAAACGTGACACAAACTACTGTCAGACAGGTTAAATAATTATTAGCATGTAAATGTAAGTAGCTTATTAGCAACTTCTCCAAATCCTGGCATTGCAGTTGTGTCCTCTGCTAATGCTGGCACCACCTGATGTCAGGTATGCTTGGAGCCCGCTCACAGAGGAGGCACTAATCAAACCCTTCACATGGTTTTGATTAACTGGAACTCATTTTTGGTAACTGGAGTTCATTTTCAGTCAGCCAGTGTTCGTAATGCCCGTTTTCCCTCGTGGCCTGCCTGGTTCAATATGGCACCCTGGGCACAGATGTGCACAGCGCCAGCACGAGGATGTGCAGCCACCTTGCTGCCGGTGTGATGGGCAGGCCGTGTGTCCTGGCTATCCTTGTGGGTGCAGTGAGTTTATAACGTGGTGGTGAGACTGACCAGGTCCCGCTGGGGAACAGCGGGGAAGTGGTGGCTCTTCTGAGGAAGAAAAGCACCACCGCTGAGGGAGGATGCTTGAGGGAACGCCGCCAGCTCCGCGCAGGGGTGGCCCGGGGATACAGCTCTCTCCCAGCCCCCTTCCCTACCCTGTACCCACCAGCTGGGCCGGGGCGGGAAGGGTGCCCGCAGACGAGGCCCTGCCGCCATAGCCGCCCCTCTCTTCCGCTGCTTCCCGCCGCTCGGGGCGGTGCGCGCCGCTGCCCGCTCCCCATTGGCTGCCGAAGGCTGAGCCCGCAGCCCGCTCGTGCGGGGTGCCCGACACTGCGCACCGCGACCGGAGACCGCCTGCCCCCGGCACGGCGCGGCCCGACACGGCCAGAGCCACCGCCAGGCAGGACGGGCTCGTGGAAAGGAGGCGGAGCAGGAGCGGCCGGGAAGGGGCCGTCCCCTCCCCCTGCCCCGCGGTGCACGGGGCTTTGTACGCGGGTTCCTTTCCTGCCGGCTCCAGCCCCGGCCGGCGCCGTACAGGACAGCGCGGAGCCCGGTGGGACCCGCAGGCCGCGCCGGGACTAGCATGAGCCCAGGCGGCGGCGCGGCGCCTAGCGCTCCAGCGGCAGCTGTTCGTGGCGCGGAGGGGCGGAGGGAGGGCGGCAGGCAGGCGGGCGGGGCGGCCACCCGCATCCCCAGTGGCCGCGTCCTCCGCGCCGGTCGCCCCTAGCGCGGAGCCGGCGGCGGTCGAGCCTCGGGGACGGGCGGGCAGAGATCGGGGTCCGTGTCAGCCATGGAGAGGCGCGACGCTGTCGGGGGCCGCGGGCCGCTGCGGACCGCTCGGGCACCGCGGGCCTGAGGGGGGCGGCGGCCGTGGCGGTGGGGTCGCGACTGCTTCCGCCGGTCTCGCGGCCGGGAGAGGCGCCTGCGGGTCCTCCTTCCCTGCACCTCCTCCTCCTCGCCTCCTCCCTTCCCTCCTCCTCCTGCCACTGCTCCTCCCGCCGCGCCGGGAGCCGCCGCCGCCTCCCCAGCGCCGGGCGTGCCGCGTTCGGGGTCGCAGCCGGCGGCCGCGGGGTTTTCCTCGTTTGTTTGGGCCTTTTGTGTTGCGGCTCACAGTTGGCTAAGCACGGCCGGGCTGAATCGGGCCATTGTTTGGGACCCCCGGGCTCCCACGCTGCACATCCCTGGTCCTCATCCCCCCTTCTGGCCGCCCTCCCCTTTTTTTGCCTGAGAAGCCACATAACGTGCCTTCCCTCCACGCAAATCTGGGAGCCGTAAGCCGGACCGATTGCAAATGAAGTGTAATGCATTGTGGGACGTGTGTAAAATTGGATCATTCGAGGGGGAGAAGGAAAAAAAAAGGAAGGGACCTGCGGCTGGCGCGCTAGAAGAGGCAGCGGCGGGATGCGCGCAGGTTGTGCCCCGGTGGTACCCGCGCTAGGCATCTGATGCCGGGCAGCGCCCGTCCGGCGAGACGCGGGGCCTGACCCATGCTGCGGTGGGAGGATTAGGCTCCGGCACCCTCAGCATGAAGAAGACGCGGAGTACGACCTTGCGGCGGGCCTGGCCTAGCTCCGATTTCTCCGACCGGGCCTCAGACCGCATGAGGTCCCGCAGCGAGAAGGACTACCGGCTGCACAAACACTTCCCACCAGCTTTCATTTCCCAGGCATCACGGGGCTACATGACATCAGGTTTGTAACATAATTTGTGTACGCGAGGGAGCTTTATTGCTAGCGGGTGCGGGATGTGTGTTTGGCTGGGAAGGCTGTGTTGGTGGGTACGGAGGGAGCCCAAGTTGATATGAATAATGCAAAAAAAAAAAAAAAGAATAGCAAACATCCACCATTTTGTACCTCTGCAACATTCGCAGCGGGCCCTCGCAATATGGTGTTTAAAATCTATTAGTTGAGTGAAATAATTGTGTGAGAGAAACGGTCTCTGTCGTGGAGGGGCAGATGAAAACGACTGGGTGCGCAGAGCATGGAGCCCTTTGCGCCTTTTGTGCGGAAAAGCATGTGCTGGATATTTGCTTCTGCCCCACACATGCCCTTTTAAATGCCGTTAACTCCAGTTAACTCATAGGGGCTTTCGTGTTTTTCCATTTCGGAAAGGAAGAGAGTCACCTGTGATTGCAGGAGCCGTTGCCTTGTTATATGCAGGCTCTCCAGGTTAAAGCTGCATGCTTCTGCAATGGCAAAGCACGCTTTGGAGAAAATGACTGTAAACACATTTGCATTTGTTATTTGAGGTGCAGAAGGAGACCAGACCTCTGTATGTGGGGCAGCACACACGTGCGTGTGCATTCATTTGTTGGTTGCTTTCAAGGAAGGCTATAGGGAAATAATGGACACTGCACCAACGTGTTTGTGCATGGGAAAGGGAGAGCGCAAACAAAACAAAAACCAGTGCAGGGGAAGGCAGGCACTGGGGAGAGGCTTGGGCTCCAACGGAGTGCTGGTGCAATTTTGGAATGCCTTAGTACTGTTAATGGAAGCTGCTCCATCCTGAAATGCGTCTTAATGGCCTCGGAATTAAGACATTTCATAAACACCTGAAAGAAGACTTGGGAAGATGCTGATGGGGAGGGGACCAGGGGCAGAAAATCCTGGAAACATCCTTTGTTATTCTGCCGCCTACTTATTGTGATGATCGGACATAATGTTTTTATTACTACGATGGCAAATTCCAATTTATCCTGAAGGCTAAATCACATTTTCCCTCTGAGGCTCAATTTAGGTTGAGTAGGCAGATTCCTTTAAAGGACAAAAAGAGGGAGAGGGAGAAAATGAAGGTATTTATTCTGCATTACTGAAAATGCTTCCAGCCCTGTGCCCTGTTCCCCCCTCTGCATTTCTGCTGCAAAGGTTGAGCCAAAGATTGTGGTCGTCAGTTGTACGCTCGCTTTGCTATCTCTGGCCCTAATAAACGTATCTGTTTAGCCAGGATCGGTTTCTCATGTTTTAAAAATGTCTCGTGACTGTTCTTTCTTTAAAGCCCGAGCACAAGGGAAATGATATGTGTTTTATTGAAAGATTGGCCTGTGTAAGAATATTGTGCTATTTTGGCAATAGCCACTCTGATTTTTCTCTTTCCTGGGAAGCCACATATTGGGAGGAAATGACAAGGATAATTTATGCTTTAACAGCTGAAGAAGAGGAGAATGGTAGTGGTGGAGGGGTGGTTTTGTTTCCTTAGTGCTGCAGGACCTGAAAGCAGCTGGAAGGCCAAATCTGCCCATACTGCAAAGATTTCTGTTGTTCTGCCTGACTGTGCTGATATTCCAACTGTAAGATAACGCTGTGTCGGGTCTCTTGAAGTTGGTGCTCTAAGGCCTGTCTCAGTGTGGAAGCCTGTATTGAAAAGAGAAGGAGCTCACGTGAGTGTTTTGTGCCAAGCAGTGTGGGGTTTTTTGCTTGTTTTTAATTCTTCAGGGAGGCAGTCTGGCTCTGAGAAGGCTTTATCTTGGCAACATTGGTACAATCCAACCAGACAGCCAAACACCAGCGATCTGCAGAATCAGATGTGTCACCCTCCATTTGTTTGCAGATACCTGTGTCCTGGGGAAGGGGGGGGTGCGGGAGGTATGTGAAGGGGGGAACATAGATTTGTAATCTGCTATTAGTGATTTGAAGTACTCTCCAGGCCCCTGGGATATCATGTTTGTGAATATACAGCATGTTGGTTTCAACTGCAGTAACTGAAGAAGAACAAATGTCATGTTCAGTTGGAGTAATTTGCTGGAGTTGTTGGAGGGCAAACACATTGAAAAATAATACTAGCAAATGTTTGTTTGGGTCTTTTTCTGTTTTGTTTTTAAGCAAACCTAACAGCAACGTAGTAGGCTTTTAGCTGGAAGTGCAATTGTTCTCTCTTGATGGATAGTTTCCACATCCATTTATTTTTAAAGGATCCTTATCCAGTGCCTTTCTAAATATTAGTTTTGGGAGGAATGGCTGCGGTACTGAAAAACTTCTGGCTGTTTGCAGGAAACACTCTTCCTTGCAGGAAATCTAAAGGAAGTCCTCTGGCCTAAAACTTGTGGGGATCAAGAATACAAATGTTCTTTGTCACACAGAATATTGCAGTGGAGAAAGCATCCCAAAACACATGGGCTTTTCAGAAGGCTGCATTCTGTTTATCCATCCATTTAACCTCATCACCATTAGCATTGTTGTGGTTCTCTTTTAATTAGATGCTTCATTGTTTGGGAAGGGGGTGGAGGGTGGGAAAGAAACCTTGGGATTTAGCCTCAATTACTCTGCTTAGGGAAATATGAAAAAGCAGAGAGTCGAATGGCCTTCAGTAAGGCGCTAAAAAGTTTGAAATGTTAATATTTGAGCATGCCTGAATGGAGCATGGGGAATCATATGTGTATTTCTTTCAGTACAGAGAAATACTGAGTAACGGTGTTGCAGTCAATGCCATGGTGCTTTATTTGGGGAAAAATCCAGTCTCTAAGCAGAACTGTCTTTGTAATGGAAGTGCAAACCTCATGCTAGAGTGGTAAAGCACAACTGATTTTAAACAGCCCTTTCAGTAAAACTGAGTGAGGACCAGTTTGATACTATCTTGATTAAGAGCAGCATTGGTGGCTGGCAGCCACATTTTCAATACTTGGGGAGCACACTGCCCATAATTATAGAAAATGGATGCAGATGCAATTGGTCTGAAATTTTAAGATTGTTTCACAGACGAAGGGAGATGGAAAAGCAGGGAATTTAGAAAATCACACATTTTACTGCTGTGCAATCTCTCGATACATGCTATTGAATCAGCTGTACTCCAGGGTTTCTTCAGGCCTCCTAGCAACCACTAGGTTCAAAGGGCATGCAAGGAGTTCATTGTTCATGCGGAATATTAATTTCCCACTGGAGGACTGACTTGGATAAAAAACACTGAAAAAGAAAGCTACAACAATGTAGAGCTTTGACCTTGAGTGAAAAGAGACGTTGAAAAGTTTGAGTCCAATAAAATTCATACGCAATGCTGAAAAGGGGGAAATAGACTTGCAGGTTTTGATAGATTGCTGCTTAATTCAAGGGAAAATAAAGAAATCTTATGGAACTGCCAAGCGGGATAAAACTCACTGAAACTTAGGAGGGCTCCAGTCAGTCACATGAAATAACGCATACAGCTTGCTGAAATGTTGGAAGCTGCTTGCTTTCGCTCTTTTTTCCCCCTCTGCAATAACAAAGGCAAATCCTGGATTTTATGTTAGCGGGAGAGGAGCTGCACCCTGCGGTCAACCCAGCCATTAAACATCGCCAGAACTGAGTAGCTCCCTGGAAAGAAATATTTCTTCCTGCAGCCTTCTTTGAGCTACTTCAGTTAAAGATCTTGGTGTTGGAGGTAGTGTGTCTGTTTGAGGTGGGCTGATGTAGGGTAGCAGTCGAGCACCCACAGCTCGAAGGATGTCTGAAGAGCTTTCTACAATGGTAAAAACTAATTCCAGAGTGTGCGCATTTGAAGGTTACCCTCTGAAAAGTTTGTGATCACTTCACTGCTCTTTGCTATGAAATCCCCTTGCAGAAGTTGCAGTGCGCCAAAGTTGAAGGGTTAAAATTCAGTGTCAGTGTTGCCCTACTGCAACTGGAGTTTGGTTACCAAGTTGAAGCAGAAGGGAAAGGAGAGAAGTATGCAACACTGCTATCCAACTGATGGTATCTGTGTGCAGAAAAGATACCCTTGTTCTCTGTTTCAGGGATGTTTGTGAAAGGTCTAGGCTTGCCTCTTCAGCCTTCTTGAACAGTAATAAGGATCTTGAGAGCCATTGAGGCAAGTCTGAGAATTTGAGATTCCTAAATATTTTTTAATTTATTTTTTAAGCTTGAACCTCTAACTAATAAAAAAATAATACTTTGAGATAATCATGCATGATCTGAAGAACTCAGTTCAGTGTAATTGGGAGAGGACAGATACATGCAAAGCCTTGAAGCTTGTTCAGTTCTCCGGTCCCTTAATTCAGTTATCTGAAGGAATATGTTCTAGCTTGAAAGTAGCCGTATTGTAATTAATATTGTAATTAATAATTAATCAGTATTACATCACCTTCTTTTTCTCTCAGTGTGGTATTAAGAAACACCTTCCAGTTCATCTGCTTAACAGTAACATGATCTCTTTGCCTCGCTGAATCCTGAGTGATTTTAGGCTGTTTTAGACAAGACCCATTAACAGGACAGTGAAAACAGGTGTCAGTGGCTAGCAGTAGCTTTGTCTCTGAGCCCCTGCTCCATATTCTTTGAATCAGCCTGTGCTTACATGGTGAATTCCAAGTGGGTCACTCTGCTGTGCTACTTCAGGGGCTATGCTTGCTCTATTGCTTGGAAAATGGCTTCTGGACTTGCGGTGCTTTCCAGTCTCTTTTGGGATTGATCCCTTTTGTCTTCTGCACTATCCTCTTACTTTGACAGAGCAATAGGAACTTTCACTGCATCCTGATCTGCGGAGAGGGTGTAAGTGTGCTCATGGACCACTCATTTTTGAACAGTTCCCACCTCATTTTGGTCCAACCTCTGGTTTCTTGCATAAAAAATGAAAAAGACAATCTTCTCTCTTCTCCTGCTGTAGAACCCTGGTTTTCACTCTTGTGGATGACTGCCCAGTGTTAACTCATGCAGTGCTATGCCCATGCCTGTGTATAACACCACTGTTTCTGTGCCTGGTCTTTTCCCACCAGATACCAAGATATTTTCTGCATGTCCGTGACTTCACTTTTAGACCAAGCTGTGGACTCTGTCCTGTGTACTGCTTGTGCACTGTGCTGACCAGACTGCATTTGAGTATCTGTTTTCTTCCTGGCTGCTGTGACCTATGAACAGGGGGATCCAGAGTGGCTTTTTTGTCCATGGCATTAGAAGTAAAATCAAAGAGGAATTAATACAAGAAAGAAACAGAAGTCTGTTACCTAGGCCTGTTCACGTTTCTATCTCAGTTCAAAGCGCTCATCCTTGCAGGGCTAAGTTTCAGCCTCTGTCACTGCTTGCGTTCAGAGTCCCAGTGTTCTTTCTGCTGTTTTGCTTGGACCTTTGGCCAGGTTGGGGTGCATAGAGGTGCTCCAGGATCAGGTCACCAGAGGGTATGATTCCATTGGTGTTTGTGCAGAGGTGTCAGTCTGAATCTGAATGCATTTCTGGGTGTGTTTACTCATAGTCCTGTGATTGCAGTCATTTCTTATATGCACACTATGCACCTTGATAGCCTACTGAAGATACAGGAAGCTCCTTTTTCAAGAACAGACAAGGGTTTTGAACAAGCACTACTGATTCATCACAGATAGCTCTCAGTCTTTCACAGGTGTAGAAGTTACACTCTGTCTTTGTTGGCATCATTTGATAAACCTGGAGGGTGTTGAGTATCTTGCCATTTTGGAATTGAATTGCAGCCACATCTTTGCAAAATGCATTACTTGTTGGAGGAGGCTGAAACGTGAGGATTTTGCAGATCACCTTGGTTTAGCCCAGTGACCTGCTCTGTTGTGAACGACAATAGGCCTTCATTTGTATGCAGGAGAGTTCATCCCAGAATGAACTACCATCTTTGCAACATTCTTTGCACAGTTTAAAGGGGTAGAACAACAACCAGGTATGAAGACTGAAAAGATGGTATTTTGCTAAGCATATTGTAGAAGTCCTCCAAAAATTGGGGGGTTCTTTTGAGTGTTTTGGGGAGCTTCTTGAGCATGACTCTGCTTCAGAACCCATAGCATGTTGTAGAAAGTCTCTGGGAACAACGTTAAAACTGAATCAACATTCTGGCACCTGAGCTCTGGGCCATGATTCAAGTAAAGCAGTACTGAAAAAATATTTCAGATACGATTACTGTTGGCTCCTCCCGAACATGCTTTTACCTGCTTGGAAGAGGCCAGACAGTATCAAAGCCGTGATTAAATCTGTCAGCTAACTTAGGACTTCTCCAAGAATTGCTGAATAATAAAATACTGAATACGTTTGGGTGTTGGGTTTTTTGGCTGGTTTTGTTTGGTTGTTTTTTGCTTGAAAATCATAATATATTGCATCCTTTTAAATGGTAATGCTACCATTCAATTATCAAAACTGGGTATTTGATTTTTTTGGTGGAGTAGAAGTAAATCTGAGCCTAGAAGTATGGGTTGCCCTTTGTAAGAAGTATCCAGTGAAGCTTCATCCAATTCTGCCTAACCATTTGGTTTCATTTTCCCTAGAAAGAGGAAAAGGAATAGTAACCACTGACCTGAATGCCTGAACTTAACCAGAACACTTCCAGTTACAGGTCTTCTTTTCTAGGTAGATTAAATATGAGGGTGGAGAGCAGAAGTGAGGATTAAAAGCTTCTCTAAAAGTCTCAGGAAACTGTGTGCTTCTGCACCTGTCCTTGCAGTAATTTTTGCTATCAAGGCCAGTGGGAACCTGAGCAGTCCTAGGGAAAAAGCTTGAATATTGAAGCTATGAGCTCTTCCAGTCTAGCATTTGTTGCTCCCAAGTGACTGCTTCTAGTTATGAGGGGGGTATGAAAGTTGTTTATAGCTGCTGGCTTGCTTTTTCAGCGTGTTTGTTGAGTTGGCTGCTCTGTTGATGCTGTTGTGTATCTCGCTGTTGGATGACATACAGGTGCTGGAGTTATCTTGCTCAAATAGGCTGTGGAGAAGAGGGGTAAAAAGAAAAGATGAAGTGTATTTTGGGTGTGCAGCATGGTGGAGTAGGTAGAACAGTCTAGTTTATACAGAGCCCTGGGCTCTATTGGCACCTTCTAAGCAGGTTGCAAAAGGTAACCAAAACAAGAAAACTTGATTTTCAACAGGCTTGAATTCACTATAAAAAGGATAGCAAGTTTCCCTTTTCCTTCTTCCAAAGAGAGATTAAAGTAATTTGGTTTAGAATTCAGGAGATGAGGGAGGTGTTCCTAGTAGTGTCAATGGTCATTATTGTTTTCCTGGGCACTTTAACTGTTTCTGCAGTTTTCTACACTTAGGTTGTTACCTGTTCAGTAGAACTGTCTCCTTTTATTTTGTACTACAGTATTGCCAATCACAAAAAACGTCCTACCTCAACACAGGCCGTGAATTGGTAACAGTGGGTAAGAAAGCGCATCCAAAATTAGGTGTATTCAGTGTGAACAGAGCAGTCTGTGAGTGAAGTCCTGCGTTCAGATCAACCTTTGGATACCATGGTGGTCATAAGAATTTTGCATTTCTCCTTCCTGCAAGAAGCTGGAAAATAAGGGCTGTTTATAATACCAGCAGTAAATGGGGTGGAATGATGGTTATTCAGTAGCATTGTCACTTCATCCTTATCAGCCAGCTTCCTCACAACCCAAAGATAGTTCTCTTTTTCATCCAATTGTTGATGATGTGATTCCTGTAATTCTTACATAATTTTATAGGAGTGGATGTTGTTACTTCAGTGGGAAATACTAACTGCAGGAGATAGCCACACATCATAGAGTCATAGAATCATAGAATAGTTAGGGTTGGAAAGGACCTTAAGATCATCTAGTTCCAGGCGCCCTGCCATGGGCAGGGACACCTCACACTAAACCATGTCACCCAGTGTGCAGTTTATTAGAGATTTTAACTTGTGGTGTTGAAAAAACAGCTCTCAATTGTTTTATTGGATCTGACAGGGTGTGAAACAAGACAAAACAGGAAGAACAAACAATTTATTTGAGGAACTGCTTTTAATTTGTGGACTTTTGTGTGGACCTGATTGTTGAACCTAGGGTGGCCTGTGTATTGCAGATGGATTTCAGGTATTGTGAAAAAGAATGAATGAGAAGTTGATTATATATACTAAGTTTTCCATTTGATGAAAGTAGTGGGAAGAGGCATCTTGCAAGTCACTGATTTTGTTTGTGTCTTGTAAAGTTATGCCTAACTTTTGTTTCTCTGTGATCCATTAGAGGTGTTGGTGTCTAGGCAGTATGTTGCATCTGTTTGCTTTCAGCTGAAATGATTAATCAGTAACCACTTCTGTTTAGCAGTTTTACTTCACAAAACTTGTCCAGATAGCCTAGATGAACTGTACCCTGCTCTCCTTCTTATGCCTTACTGACCAGGGGGGTATTTTGAAAAGTACGTCTTAGAATAGAACAGACTCCTGGACACTGATTGTCATCTCAGACATGGTGGAGAATACAGGATGCTGGAACTTGAAGCAATAGGTGAATCTCCTCTGGAGTTTGGGTCCTGTCCTCAGTGTGGTATGCATGTCCATGTTGCACAGCTGTTCTTGAAATGCTGACAGCAAGTAGAAGTCTGCATTTAGTTATCTCAAAACACCTTTTCCAGCTACAATCTTCTTTCCCAGATGTATTGTGTAAGGGGAAAAAAAAAATGAATGGCCCTTTATAGTGAATTTGACTGTAAGATTTTGAGGCCTGAAAGAGTATAATAGACAATTCATGAGCACTTGCTTAGTGTGGCCTGGAAAAGGCAGAGTTCACTATGAAAGCTGAGTTCATCATAACACAGGAAGCTGTGCTGGGAAAACCTAGATTATATAAACTGGTTTTCTTGCCCATTTGTGTTCTTTTAATTTCCTCCATAATTTCCTATGAATTTCCTCTTGATGACCTGTGACCTAGGTTCAGAAGATGAACTTCTGACTGTATGCGATAACATGAATGACAAATGGTCATGAATTGGACCATTTATCTTATAAGCCAGTAAAGATGATGTACTCTGTTTCATTGTGGTGCTTAACTTTGCCTCCTAAATTTCCATGGTGTTTTAGAGCAAAGTACCATTCTTCATAGGATGCTCTAAATTTCGCTCTCCTGAGGATTTACATTCCTGGGTCATACAGTGACCTTGTTTTACTATGCTTAAGCCGTAAACTAAGTATTTTTCTAAACAGGGTGAAATGGAAGTATTTTTTTACAAGGCTTTCTTAAGATTTGTGTGCTTTTAGGTGTAAATGCTGCATGGCTGGATGGGCAGGGGAACCAGAAGCCTCAGAGAAAAACACTTATTGGCTTTTATGTTAAGTTTGAAATGGCTGCAGCTCCCACGTGTAACTTGGGCACATCTGCAGCACATCTCTTTTGAGAGATGGAGGGCAGATACCACTGGCTGTGGAAAGTTTACCCAAGACCCAAGTGGTCCCCCAGCCTCTGGTGGTTAACTTAAGGGGAGGTTTACTGGTAGAGAGATGAGATCACAGTGGGAACAGCATGTCTTGCTGCTGCTGTCCACACACGGAGTCCCTCCCTTTTTGCTAGTCCAGTCCAAAATTAGCAACAAAGAAAATCCATCTTTGGGGAGTATTCAGGAACTTATTATGTATTGTAGGCCTTTAGTCTCTGCTTTCATTGTGGATGGATGTAGTTACTTTCTTGCTCCTTAGATACAAGTATTTTACTGTATTACATGCTATATTGGTTTCTGATGGAAATAATGAAGAACCTTAGGGAAATTATGGGGATTGTATATATGTATACATTTAGTCAGTAGGATCATTGTATGGAAGTACTGTGAGATCAGATCTCAGTGAGCATCATTTGGGCTTTTGTGTGGGATAAGTGTCCTTCCATGGGCATTTAATTTCAGGACTGAAATCTTGAAATTGTATTTGCATGGGATGTCTGCATGAGAGTGGATCTGGTTGGAGTATTTTCACTGAACACAGAAGCAAAAACTGGTTTTATGAGGTTTTGTGTTTTTTTTTTTTTTTTTTTTTGTTTTTTTTTTTTTTTTTTTTTGTTTTTTTTTTTTTTTTTTTTTGTTTTTTTTTTTTTTTTTTTTTGTTTTTTTTTTTTTTTTTTTTTGTTTTTTTTTTTTTTTTTTTTTGTTTTTTTTTTTTTTTTTTTTTGTTTTTTTTTTTTTTTTTTTTTGTGATTGTTTGTTGTTTTCTTTTCCAGTCAGCTCTAATAAAGTCTCAGTTTCTGAACAACTTTTTAGGGTTACTCTGGAGATGTGGCCATCTCTAAGTGAAACAGTTTGCAGATGTTATTTTTTCCTCTCTAAAATCACAAGACATATTCTTTTCAGTCAGTCTTGGGTTCAGTCTGTATAATTACTTTAGTTGCAGAGATAGCCTTCAGTAACCATGAGTGTAAAATTAAGGCATCTTTTGGAAACCTTACTTTAAACACCTCATTCTTAACTATCTCTTTTCATGAGAGTAGCTGTGTAAGGTATTGTTTGTTGTATAGCTGTGTGCCATAACTTCCCATCAGATACATGGTCTGCCATATTGCCCTGTGCAGCACAATTAAAGCATAGTTCATGTCAGTTTATTAAACTTTGTATGTTGCAAACCTGTGCTCTGTGTGTGTGCTAGTGATTATAGATGGGAATGCACGCTAAGTCCATGAGGGTCCGATTCTGTCCTTTAGTGGGAACAGTGCACAAATCTTTGGTTGACTGTTCAGGGTGGAAAACTTAAATTCCAGCAGTGCTGCATCCTCTGAACAATGCACATACCTGTCTCTCTTGCACATATTCTTGGCCTACATCAGGGAATTGGAAAGGCTGAGGAGGGCATAGCTGTAACTGCTGAGTAGTGCTCCTTTTAATTGAAGTCTGTCTTTGAATAAAGGCCATAGATACGACAGCTAGAGAAACTGCAGCAGGCTTACCAGAAACAAGGGTGGGTGTGATGGCAGTGAACAAGAAGAGGAGTTGTGGGCAGAGCTGTTGTTCTGCCAGAGCAGCCTTGTGTTCTTATGTCTTGGCCACAAGAAATACGCTTCCCCAGCTTACCCTTAGCTTTTAATTTAAGTCATTTAACTCACTGGATTTAAATCAGGACCACTGCTCCTTCACTTGCATGTCTCTGAGCTCATTTCAAAGGCGAGTAATTGATACAACACTTTTGTGCCTACCAGATGATAAAGTCACCCAGTTTTCATCCCAGTGTTGATTGTTCCAGCAGTGCATTCAGCTTTTCATCATTACCCCTTTTATCCTAATAGTATTACCTTTTTCTAAAAGAAAAAGGTAATCTACATCTACAAGAAATGTACAAAAGGAAAATGAAGTGTTTCACTGTAGCTTGTGTTGAGTTAAATCATGAAAAGGTAAGTTAAAAAAGTTAAGGATGCCTGTGTCATTGTAATTCATTTGCCAGTTAATGGGGCAGGTGAATAGCATGATGTATTTCAAGCAACGAGAAAGCACACAAAATGATGTTGGTATTGGATTTTACTTGTGGCTTGGTGTCAGACCAAGCTCTGTCAACATTAGGTGTGGCAAAACAGCTGCCCTCGGGAAGTGTCGTGTTATCTCTGGTAACAAATTAGCTTCAAACCCAACTTTTTAGATCAGAGCATTTGACCTGTGTTTTGTGCTCCTAAATGGATGTTTGTATGTGGTTGCTGTGCATAATGCTGCAAGGGTATTTTGTTATGGGGGACCTTCTTAGCTATACACTGCCGTGCAGTCACAGTTTTGGTTGATGTCTTCTAGCAAGAGATGGGAAGAGTGTGGAAAATTTTCCTTTTTTTACCACAAGTGAGCACCTAAGAGTGGTCAGGTCCATTAGAACCCACGTCCATCTTGGCCACTCTGCTGTGTTTATCTATGACCAAAACCAGGTGCCCAGGGAAGTGGGAAAAGAGAGCAAATGCACATAGTGTTTCCCCTGGTATGCTTCCCCGCAGACAACACAGTTCTTTTAGCAATCCTCAAGAGGTTTCCCTTGCAGGTGGATTGTGGTATCAGAGAATATTAGGGGAGTGACAGCTGCTCACCTTGTATACAAGGAGCTGCCCTATGGCAGCCCTGAGTTACATGCATTGTCAGTACAAACTTGCATTAGGTCTCTGTCCTTTCCTGTCCATTGGCATTTCTCACTAATGCAGAATATATGCACGTGTGAAGGAGGTTTTGAGGCTCTTTGTATTTTTGGTGGTGGAAGAGCAGCAGATAAGCTGTTAGGTCAAGAGGGAACATCAGTTCCCTCTCTTCAAATTCAACACACACAAATTCCAGTTTCCTGTAACTGGGATATTAATAGTATTCACATCATCACATTCTTTTCTGAAGTCATGAAAGAAGCATTTGTTAGTTATTTGTGTAATTCCACTTATTCCTTCTTTCACTTAAGTTTATTCCCTTAGTTCCTCCCTTTCCTTCCCCTCTGAATTCTGGGCATCATAAGTCATCTCATCTTGAAGGTGACACATGCCTAGATTAAAGGCTCGCATTAAGCAGGAGTTTCTTGTTACACCAACTCTTGACATTCCAAAAATGTCAACTGCTAATTCACATTGCAGGCAGGATCTGGTGCCAAGATGCCATTTCCAAATCTTACACTTATTAAGAAGTCAGAACTGCTGTTTTAAGACACAGTTGACCTGAGAAAATACTGCAGAAATGGATCCTAACTTTTCATGTCTCTGAGGTATCCCCTTTCCTTATACTGGAGGTGTTGGCTGGCTCACAAAATTAATCTTGGTTGAGAGGTAATTGTTCAGCTAATAGCTAAAGGCCGTAACATTCCAGCATGGCTTCCTGAGCTTGTCATATGTTGGGTGTCTCAAGAGAAAGTGCTGGTTTTTGCAGGAGCAAAGCATTCAGCATCTCTGAAGGCTGTGCAGGTTTCAAAAGCCAGGTATCTTGATTTGCATCTGTGCTTGAACTGACTCTATCCATGTGCTCAGCAAATAGGCTGCCTTTGAAAGCGGTGGTGGAGTGTAGAGCTGAATAGCTACTGGCTGCCATCATCTCTGCAGAGCTGCCAAAGCATCCAGCAAACTTACATCCCTAAGCCCCTTTAATTCATAGATCAGCATCATACAAATACATTTTCTGAAGTAGTTTGTGTTGTAGGTGTGTTGTGTAAATGTGGGTGGAGATGACTGCATGTGGTGTTTTTTCCAGTGACTGGAAAATTCCGTTGTCCAGCACTCCCAAGGGATGATGTATGCACGATCAGTGACACTCATGAAGATTGTCTTCCTGCTGTTTATGTGCAAAATGACTATGCATGTGCTCAGTGGCATAATATATAGGTTATATATAATTTCACATTACACTTATGTTCTTTTTTAGATGTCTTTCTAACTCTACCGTTCTGCTGAGGTTTTCATTCTGCTTGTTCATACAGCATTGGCACACATCCTTTTCATATATTCCATTTGAAGAAACAATATTGGCTTTGAACAACCTGGTCTAGTGGAAGGTCTCCCTGCCCATGGCAGCCGCATTGGAACTAGATGATCTTTAAGTTCTCTTCAATCCAAACCATTCTATGATTCAATGATATTGTGTAGCAGCATGAGTGTATTTTGTTTATGCTTTGTGTACATCCGCAGGTGTTTAATTTAGATGTGCATGCTGCTAGTAATTGTAATTGATGTTGCAGATGTGTTTCCTAGCAAGACTAAAATATAAACATTGGAAAAATAATGCAAATAGTAGAAAACGTGGGATGCAAACCAACCAAAATTACAGGAAAGTGATGAAATTTGGTTGTAAATTCAGTTAAAAAAGAAAAAGGATCCATTCTTAGTGACCTTTGAATTTGTCACTTCTTGTTTCATCTGCGGAAGTGTTGTTAACCACTGCTGCAGCACTGAGATTCACACAGGAGATTGATTTTTGTTCACTGCAGTCCATGGTCTAATCTGTATAGTGGGTGCTTAATCAGAGTAACTCCAAAGTAGATGATTTTAGAGTCTGAAGCTACTATTGCATATTAAAAAATTAGCATTTTAAACTATAATGTGCAGTAAGAACGTATCAAATGTCCCTTTCAGAATCTAAAACCTTTATTTTGTGAATCCTTGAAAAAAGTATGTGCTTTTAATCTGTATTATCTAATCTAGAAGAAACACCAAAGGTCAAATGTGAAGTGTTTAATTTGGCTTCTTTAATTGTAGGATCGTTGAAAATGACCTAATAGACCATGGTGTAGCCGTGCAGTTCTATTGATTTTTTTAAATGCTTTGTAGCTAGTTTATTGTAGCATGAGAGTAAAAGCAAGGCTTGTGAGTCCATTACTGGCAACAGTAGGGTAGTTTCTCTAGCCAGGCAACCAAATTTCAAGATCAAGGAAGACCAAGGATCATTTGCAGCATGAAAATCAGTACACTTTAGAATCACAGAATCATAGAATAGTTAGGGTTGGAAAGAACCTTAAGATCATCTAGTTCCAACCCCCCTGCCATAAGCAGGGACACCTCACACTAAACCATGTCACCCAAGGCTTCATCCAATCTGGCCTTGAACACTGCCAGGGATGGAGCACTCATAACCTCCCTGGCCAACCCATTCCAGCATCTCACCACCCTAACAGGAAAGAATTTCTTCCTTAGATCCAATCTAAACCTCTCCTGTTTAAGTTTGAACCCGTTACCCCTTGTCCTGTCACTACAGGTCCTCATTTTTTTGGTGGTGTTGGTTTATTCCTAATTGTCTGATTTAAAGGGAACTATACGTGCTCATATTGACTAACACTGTGTGTTTGCATCAGCATCATTGAAATTAACAGTGTTACTGCTGTGACAGTGGTGGTCACAGTGTGGTTTTGCAGGTGTGCATAGGCTGGTGATCCCTTGCATGCACAAGGGTTGAAAGGCGACTTAGAGCTCTTGGTGCTCAGGTGGAAGTAAAGGAGGGGCTCTTACGTGAGAAGCACGTAGGTGAAGGAAGGGGAAGAACTGGAGCCTGAAGTGGTTATTGCTGAGTATTACTTGCAGACAATCCCAGAACCAGGGCGAGGTGCCAGATTTCATGTTAAGATGTCATGCCTGCTGAAACATGCTGTGGTGTGACATCACAGAGTTTACCTTTCCTTCCTGTGATCCCAGCTGCACCTAGTGTCACTGCAACCTGGCACTCCCACCCCTTGGAAAAGTTTGGAAAAGCAGGTGGAAAACTCAAGTGTTCAAAGGGAGATGTCTCAGAGTAGAGGCTGCGGGGCTTTCCCCGGTAGTTATTCACAACTGGCTATTAAAGTTTGTGTGAGCTGTGTTTTCCCACTGGTTTCTTTCACAGAGCTTCTCTCTCTTGTGGGTGCTCTGATGTCTCTTTGTATGGCTGAGCTTTGGCTTCTGTCTTTCCTCAGTACACCTTGGGATGGGTTACCAAAACTTGTTGGGGGCATATGAGCTTTGAGACTGTTCCCCCTCTGCCAGATTTGCTTGATGCTGTCCAAGAGTTACACCGTGAAAGAGCTGACAGTGCAGGGCTAAGAGAGACAGCTAAGAGAGGTCTGTGGACATGGGTGCCCCAAATTCAGAGTATATAATTTACTTAAGAGTTAGATTATAGAAAAATATGGTTAAACCCAAACCATTTTACTAAGAGCAGAAGGTGTGTTTTGATAATCCTAATTTCAGAGCTTGTCACTATCAGGTCTTTTAAGATATTCCCCCTGCCTCTTCAGCAGTGGAAAAGGAGTAAGCTGTGTAACTTGTAGAAACCTGTGGGCTATGCTCTCTGTTGCAAAGCATAAGTGCCCCTTTCTACTTTGGGAGTAGGATAATTTGTTTAATTCAGCATCAAGGGGAACATTGGATGTGTACATATTAAAGGAAGGGGCCAACAAATAAGGTTGGAACATTCAGCAACATTTTGCAACTCTGAAATGAAATATATGAAGTGCAGTGTTAGCAAATGTTTATATAAAACATGCTACAGTATTACACTGAACAATTATACCTCTCTTATCTCAGGCACTTATCTCTAGCTAAAGCCAAGTGGCTTGCAGGTTTAAATTGCTCAGTATTTTTGAAGTCAGTGTGGTAATGAAATATGCTAAGCAGCTGGGTTTCGTGTGTGAGCATTTTGGGTATTTTTTTTGGCCCGACTGCTTTTATCTTTGAAGACACAATAATCATGCAGTCAGAAGGAAAAGGCCAAAGTTTAATGAGTTTAATTGCAAAGAGCTGATGTTCATAGTTGCACTAAACGTTCTCTTTAGCACTGGCATCTTGACTTCGCCACTTGGGAAGTCTGTTGTATAGAAATATTTATAGAATCATAGAATCAAAGAATAGTTAGGGTTGGAAAGGACTCATGTTATTATATGAATGTAAGCCCTATGTTCCCCCTTGTCACTTCTTTCACAGCCATGTGGTGACACTTGGAGACCCCTTGCACTATGAGCTGATGACCTGCCAACAAGCCTGTCTGACCAAGCAATTGTGAATGGATAGGAATAGTGTAAGCTAATTTGTTGGATGTCTCATGGCTCCTCTTGTGTTGTATGCTTGTGAAAGCCATCTGAAACCAGCTCAGAGCAACAGTGAGAGTATATCAAGGCATGACTTCTCTTGGAGATCTAGAAATCATGTTTATGCTCATATCTTTCTTGGTACATGTAGGTTCCTTGTATTGGTTTTGTTATGTTAAAAGCAGAAGGCATAACCTGCTCTTGTAGCTTGTGTCTAGATAAGAAGTTTATGTTTGCTGTAGAGTTTAAAATGGAAGAGATTTTTTCCTTTTGCTGTGTGAACTGCAGAAGTTGGAATCCTATGTTGCTTATCCTCACTTTCATGATTAGGGAAGACAATATCATCTCTTTGCAGTGATGTCTCCATTTTGATTGCAGCTATAGTTTACATGGAGGAATAACATTAGGAAACAAATAAATACTGGATTTGTAGTTCTTTTTTTGGTAGTTTATCGAACAAGACCAACCAGCTCTTCATGTGAGATCAGCAAGTGCTCTGTGGCTCACCAGCATGAAATGCTGCTCTGAAATACCGTGGCCTGGCTTTGGAGGTCAAAGATGGGAGATGCTTTCTGGTGGTTCTCAAAGCATTAGCAGTACAGGATGAGTGGAGGAGTAGGGGGGTTTATGCTTTTAATGGTGAGTGCACATGCCTTTAAGTGGCTTCCTTTCGATATAAAATCTTAATGCTTCTGAAGTTCCTGTGTTTCACGACTAATCAAAGGTTAACTTCCCTACCCTCCTTCCCTGACTTCTCACTCTCCTCACTTCTCCCTTTCACTCCCCAGATCGTGATTGGGAATAAGTAGGACGTTCAGCGTCAGAATTCCTAAATTTTACTCTGTACTGGGACCAGTGAAGCCAAAGAGGCAGGTACTTCTTTGCAGCCAAAAAGACAGGGAACCCAGCAACTAGATGATATTTAAGTGCTGGTTCGTAGCTTCTCAGTGCTGCCTGCCATGTTTAGCACTACTTTGCCAGCTTCCATGTTTGGATTTCTTTACTACCCTTCTAGCCTTGTCTCACCTCGGGTCCAGTATGACATTTAAGAAATATCGATCATGCTGCTGGCTCTTGAGAGAAATAGCTTAGCTTCTTTTTCGTGATGGAGAGTTGAATCTGCCTGAAAGGAGCTGAGCTGTGGTACTGAGAGGAGCAGCCAGACAAGTGAGACTGGAGAAATAGCTCAAGAGTCCTGAAGGCAAAAGTACTGATGTGTCAAGGGATTTATAAGCTGTGTTTCTGCAGGATTTATAGCCCTTTTTTTTCAGAATGCCACTGACAAACCTTCCTCACACCAAGGAAACGAGTTGTATTTCAAAGGTTGTGTCACTAAGAGAAAGAGACTGCGTTTGTATTTTACTGGTCTCTTAAGGTGTCCTCTGAAACACCTTGAAACATCTCAGGAATGGTGGTGTCCTGACAGTGAATGGCTGTTTTCTGAGTTATTTACAACATAAAACTTTTACCTCCTCCTGTGCACTTTGCCAGCCACTTTCAGAAAGCTTCCCGTGACATTTGTAGGAAGATTGACCTGTAAAATGTCAGTAAGTATGAGGAGAATTCCAGAAAAAAACAAGATTAAGCCACTGATCTTGAGCAATCAGCACATCTGTTTTACCTCTAGCTCTGTCTGTCTGCAGCAATGAGGCCTTTACCCTGAGACCCTCACCTCTCCTGGGCACTCTGCCCCCAGCTGATGACCCTGCTTTCAGGAGAGGTCCCTTCCCACATTTCTGCTTTCTGCTGCTGTATCACGTAGGCAGAGCTTGAAGTGCAAGGCTTTGATGGTTTTAAGAAGCAAGGCCAAGTTTGTTTTTACAGGGGAATCAAAACAAAGCTCTGGTCAGCATAAACAGGGTATCAAGACCTATTGGATTTTGGGCTGCAAGCAATTGCTTTTCAAGCTGCTTGCTGTCAATATTTAAATACTACCATTGGCAAGAGAATATGATTTTTTTTTTTAATTTAGTTTTTGCTAGATGGTGTTTTTTAATTTATTTTTTGCTAGGTGGAGACATGTTGTCTCTGTGGATACATTTATTTGCACCCAAAAGTAGTGGTACTTCCCTCACACCTGGTCAGGATGTTTTACTGGGGTCTGTACAGTGCATTCAAACAAAGCATAATGCAAATCAGAGTGGCTTCTCAATAAGGATGCAACAAGAAGTCATAGCAAATTGGATGTCTTTTGAGTTTTTCTTGGTACCTTTTTATTAAGAAAAAAATCTTAATTTAAAGATCAAAACCAAATGTGCACTGGTTATTGGCATGGCTTGTGTTTTTCATTTGTGGTAAGTGTAGTTGGTTTTGTTGATGTGGGGCCTTAGGGTTTGGGAGGGAGAGGTAATCGTGTTTTTTGCATGAGCAATGGGATTTGGGCTGGTGGTATATTGAAGTAACAGTTTAAAGCTATTTAGATGCAAATGCATGTTTGTTGGGTAAGAGTCACTAACTGACAACTGAAATAAAATGATCTTTATTTCATTGACCTAACTTTGTATATCAGGTAGCAAAGGATCTTCATCCTAGAAATATAAATTCCAGTGTCAAATAATGACCTGGGATGCTACTTTTCTCCCACTCTGAAGCTATTGATTAAAAAGAAGGAAAAGAAGAAAGAAACTAAGAAATAAGATTACTCTGACCTTCAGTTTAGTTATTCTTCTGTGCAAAACAGAATGTTTTTAAATCACGTGTCTCACTTATGTTGCACTTGTGTTCCAGTGTTCCATACTGTTCTAATTCAGAGCATTCGGGATTTTGAAGTAGTTTGGTCAGACTTTTATATTTGAACTAACATAAATAGGCATATGGTAAGTGGAAGAACATATAATCACTGTGCTGTCTCCAAATTCTTTTGAGGTCAAGAATCTGAAAACAGGAACCTGTAGTGTGGCTGTGAACACAATAGGAACAGCTGGTGCTCAGCACTTCTGAAAATGAGGTCACTTTATTCTTGGTTGAAATGTGCAAAATGGGTCATGTGGGCATAAGGCTGAAGACAAAGGCAAAGCACATGGCCATTTATTACCAAGTTGTCCATGTTTCCAGAACTAGCTCGCTGAAAGGATTCAGTTAAACAAGGGACACTGGGGTAGGTCTCCATTTCCCCCAACTTTTGGAAGCATAACTCCCACTAGGAAAGTAGATTGCTGCCATGTATTTTCAGAGGTCTGCTCATCCTAAGTATGACATCATCCATATTTTCTGCAGCTACCCGTCCCTCGTGTGCCTTTCTGCTTGTCCTTCACATAACCTACTTTAGGAAACACTGCTCTATTGTACAGTCCTTGGGAACGCTGCCTCTTCACCAGTCTCAGCCCAGGGACTTCCCTGGTCCTGACAGCAAAACAAAGGAGAAAATACCGACCGAACATGCACAAAACCCATAGCATCGTCAGCAAAATCTGAAGGTATATTAGGAAGGACAACAAGAACTCTGCTTAGACTTGACCATTGCATTTTCCTATAAATATTCTGTTCAAATTATATGTAAGTTGGAATTCTGCATTTTTGGTTAGTTGAACTGCTGTTGATAACACATCCAAGGTGATGGTACAAATCATGGGATAAAAGTATATCAGTGTTTGCAGATTTGAGACCTGATAATGGTTGCTTTTGATTGTTGTGTGCCATGCATCAGAAGTTTAGCATGGGAACTGGTACGTGTTTTCAATTGGAGTGTGCAGGTCTTGGGTTCCAGACCCTGCCTGCAGTCATCCCAGTAGCCTCTACAAATCCCCATCCAACTGAACACCTGGAGAGTCAGGTTCATAGGAAAAATCAGATTGAAAGGGATCTCATGTGATTATATTCCAAACTCTTCCTTGTGAATTCAAGCCATTCCTCTTAAGTGGAGTTGAATATTTGTGCACAAAGAATACTCTTTAAGTTAAATTCCGTTAATGTAGTTGGGAAATAGTACATGCAAATCACATTGCCCTTAAACAAAAACTTTAAGTCCATGCTAAAATAAATTGCCCGCCCCATTGAAGGACTACCCATTTTTGTCATTAATGACCTTACCTAGAAGTGAGTCTCGTTAATTGAGGTCTGGGTTATGCCATTTCTTGCTTTAATTGCAAAAAAGCCCACTGATTTTGCTGATCACGTAATACTTCTGTATCGTTGTTCTCATTCTTTGTACTGTTTTGTGTCCAGTTGCTGAAATAACCCAAGAAAGTATGTTGTGAAATTATCAAGAATAAACAAAACAGAAGGAAAGAAAGCTGCTCTCAAATTGCGTGCATTATGCCTCCTGAGATGGACCTGTGCTAGAGTTAGCCAGGGCTGCATCTCATGGCTAGCACCAGATTTCAGAATTGCCCATGAGGATGCTTCTCATTCCTTTGTTATTGTTGTAAATTCAATTTACTGAGGTAGGCTTGGTCATTTCCTTCATACAAGTGAGGTACTTTGCCTGCCTAAACCAAGCTTACATTTTGGCTAGTTTTTAACAAAAGCTGTCAAAAAGAACATGGAGGAAGATGGCAAAGTGGTGGTGGCAGCAGTGCAGTGAGTTATAGACTGCCAGAGCAGAATATAGGCAGGTAGCTCCATGGCTGGCAAAGTGAAGCCAGGGCTAAGCTGGGATATCAGCACACATTGTCACAGAATACTATTGTTTGTATGACATGTTAGTTGTAGGTTTGTTTTGAGAAGTGTTTTTCTTCCATCAAAGAAACTTGCATTGAGCTATATCTAAGTATTCAGTAGCAGCTAAGTAGTTAATATGAGGATTCAAAATGGGTCAGTTGGGGGTTTTTAGTTCTCTCTCCCACTAGATGTTGAAATCTTTCAGCAGCCATAACTACTATCTTGTGATAGCATGTGGCTTTACTACTTTCAGTTTCATCGGTAGAGGAAAGTGCTTTAAAAGTGAAGCGTAAGATTCCCACAGTGTCTTTCTGTATCGAAGGCTTGTCATGGATGAATTGCTGCACTGAAGAATGATTGATCCCTAGCCGGGAGGTGGAACAAGGGTGTCTGGCATAGCAGACAGAAGCAAAATTGTCTGCTGGACACCCAGATGAATGCGCTGTGTCTGGAGGAGTAGTGGTGGTATCTGTCTTGTTTTCATGTTGTGAATTGTGTCTCCCTTTTGACTTCATCCCAAGTTCTAGTACATGGTTTTCAGGTCACTGCAGCTTTTGCAGTCATTGTAATTGATTCTTGCTTTGCAAAAGAGGTAACAGTGGTATTTACTAGTAGTTCCACCCTACATCTTAAATTTCATTTCATCCTCAGTTGAAACTGTTGCTGGACTAGTAAATGTAACGGTTTGCAAGTTACTTCTCAGGGATTTCACATGTAGTCATTTCTCTCCTTGCAGGAGTTGCACGTTGAAAGAGGTGTGTGTGGTGCGGGTTCTGTTTAGAAAAGAACCATTTCTCAATGGCATGCCTGCAGTATCTCTTACATGACTATGTTTGTGTTTCCTACTCAGAGCTGAAAGGTTTGTGCATGTGTTACATGGATAAAACTATTTGGTGCCCTGTAATAATGCAGCAGCGATTTTGGAACTTAGCGTTGCATAATACATTTCCCTTGAAGTGGCTAGTTTTCTTTTCAACTTTCTGCAAAGCCAAGACTTGAAAGAAACTCTCCATCAAAGTGTAAATATCAATACAAGTAGGTTAAAAGCCAGTTCTAGTTGTGCTTTAAATATAGTAATCGGGAACATTTTGACTGAATGTGTCCCCTTAATGTCGAGCAAGAGGGCTAGAAGGGTAGCTCTTTAAGCCCCTGCTCTGCCTAGAAGAAAAGTGTCCTCAGTGCATAGACTGCAAGGCAGTATTAGGGATCCCTTTAGAAGACAGCACACAAGCCCTAAGTAGGGTAACTTAGGGGAAAAAAAAGAAGGTTTATTCTTGGGTAGAATTTCTGCATGCTGTAGAGCTTCAGGGAGATGGTTACAGTCAAACCCTACTGAGACCACAGAGCAGGGCAAGGATGGGGAGCTGAAAGGGGGTGATATTCTCCAGTAGTCAGCAATTAAAGGAGACCAGAGCATAACCTGCTGTGCTAGATGTATATCCTGCAACAAGAAAATTGCCCTGGTCAAACAGCTCCCTGCCTATCAACTCTGCCCAAGTCAAACTTACAGCACTTCACTTCCTTACATACCTAAGGTAGTGGCTGCGTAACAGTTCTGATGTCTTTCATTGTGAAATGCACTATTGCAGCTTGCCATACTTAGTGTTGGACGATGTGTCAAACTCCTTGATTTAAAAACAATTCAGCTTTGTTTGCAATCATCTGGGACTAGCTGTCGGAAGAAATGGGACTGAACATCTTAACTGTGCTAGTCTTTGCCACCTGCTCCCAACCTCCACCCCAGCACTTACTTGTCTGTAGAAGAGCGGTGCATGTTTGCATGTATGTATCTAGCATAAGTACACAAACTTGATTCTGCACTTTCTTACTTTTCTGTGCTTCTTTTGTTCTGTACCATTTAGTCTATTTCAATGCAGCATACTCAGGTACTGAATGCTGCATCTGCTTTGTTAGATTTGTGTAGTGTTTTAAATTTTTAAGTGAAAGCTTCGAGGGCCCATATAGATTCTTTGTTATGCATATGAGCACATTATGCAGGCTTGCTTATTCTGTCTTGATGAGGCTTGCTTTAAGTGCTTTCTGTCTTGCTTTTGCTTTTTGTGCTATGAGTTATATCAAATACATGATGCTCTTGTTTTGGTTCTGTGGACAGGTGACTCCCAAACTCCGAAACTCATCATAATCTCCCTGTGAATAATGTCATTATGAATACTTATATGAATACATATTTTTACTATCATTTCATATGCTTCATGTCTCTGAGCAAAATTCAGTTGAAATACTCATGGAGATCAAGCACAATGTTTTGTTGATATTGCTACGATGGATTTGCATTCTTACTTCATCAATTAATACATTTTTTTCCCCGTGATAATACTGAGGTCTTCAAGTATTTGGTGCAAGATACATTTGTCTCTCTCTTTTTCGAGAGTATTTTGACATGCAAACTTAAGCCTGTGATGGTTTAAGTAACTTCTTACAGTAACTGGTATCTGTCACATTGTAAAGACACTTTGCTGATTCTGAGGGAAAACAGCCAAAAGCACTGAAGGAGACAATTTCTTAGGACCCATAATGACGGTGAAATTCTGGTTTAGCCTGACCTCTGCTGGGTAAGCCTTGGACTTGACCCTTCCTTTCTACCCAAACCCAACCCAGCTCTCCCTTTCTACTGACAATGAGCCATTACCTTCCGTATCCTTTGTGGTGATGTGCAAAAGAGCTGAATTAAACCAGCCTCCATAAGTGATGCATAAATAATTAATTTTTGTTGAAAAAACATCAAGAAAAAAAAGAAGAGTACTTCTTAACCTCCTGTCATTCAGCCATTGTCTGATACTGAGAACCTGTGCGTGTATGTTAGGGAGTATGTATATAAATGGAGAAAACTGTTGGTAAGATCATAGAATCATGGAATAGTTAGGGTTGGAAAGGACCTTAAGATCATCTAGTTCCAACCCCCCTGCCATAAGCAGGGACACCTCACACTAAACCATGCCACCCAAGGCTTCGTCCAACCTGGCCTTGAACACCACCCGGAATGGAGCACTCTCAACTTCCTTGGGCAGCCCATTCCCTAACACAGGAAAGATAGGAGCCTGTCTATTCTGAAATGAATAGTCCTGTCAGCAGCAAGGATGTAGTATGTTTTCTTAGCATTTAGGTCATCTCTCTCAGTAGTTTGATGTTAATCTCTGTTTTCCCAAGACACTGGGAAAGTAGAAGGAAAAACCGGGAATTGCCTGCCAGAATTTCCCAGAATAGCTAGAACTGTCTTACCACAGTGGCTAGTGAAGTCCCCCCATGATATCTGCAAGGCTAGACTCAGTAATGTTTGCCTGGGGATGTTCAAGACAAAGCTGGGTTGCAGACCTTCTACCTGTCATCACTGATGCTGGGAAAATGGGAAAAATGGAAATGTGGGATACCATATTCTCACATGTCAGCTTGAGTTGGCTGAGCAGTGTTGCAAGGGAAATGGTGTGCATACGCTGTTGTGGCACATGTTCAGTATGGATCTCTGTGCTGGGGATGTAAGTGATACTTTTTTTATGGGGTTTTAAGGAACTTTGAGAACTTGTTAAAAGCTATGACTGTAGCTTGCTGATCTTTTCTTTCTTTTCTGAGCACTGACACCCATAGACTGTGAAACTAACCCAATTTGTTAACAAGCAAAAAACCTGGAAGGAAAAAAAATTGATAAAACTTCTGAGGTCGTTCTAGCTGCTTGTACTCAGCTGCATTGTGCTTTAAACATGTAAAATAAAGGATGTCCTAGTGCATGGGAAAATAGGGCTTCTTATTTCTAACTGAGCTTATACTCGTCATGGGGGAGAGTACAGGCCCTGGTATGAGGAACGTAGGATTTGTTGAGGTAAACTATAACACATGGTTATATATTCACAGGAGACATTATTTGTTGTCTGTGTAGCTAAATGTATAACAAGAAATGGAGATTGGTAACCCATGGAGGCAAGCACTGGAAAATTAATCTATCTGGGGTCTCATAAACTATCTTGAGCTTCTTCTTAATGAACGGTTCTGAGGTGATACATGCCTAGACTGGGAGAGATTATGGGTAGGTATTAACAGGATGTTGAGCTAATCACTGACACAGAGCTGGTTTCCCTTCTTTCTTCACTTTGAACCTTAATTACATCCTGAGAATGGAGAGTGAACCAAGAAAGAAAAAAAAACCCAACCCAAAACAAACAAACAAAACCCCAATCCAAAAATGAGTTCTTAGGAATTGATTTTGGATAGCAAGTTATGGGGTTGAAGTGAGGGTGCTGCTGCCTGGAAGGTATTTTGGCTCCTGTGGTAACCTGGAGAGAAAGTTGGGACTGTTTAGCCTGGGGAAGAGAAGGCTGTGTTGGAGACCTCATAGCAGCCTTCCAGTATCTGAAGGGGGCCTATAGGGATGCTGGGGAGGGACTCTTCATTAGGGACTGTAGTGACAGGACAAGGGGTAACGGGTTCAAACTTAAACAGGGGAGGTTTAGGTTGGATATAAGGAAGAAATTCTTTCCTGTTAGAGTGGTGAGGCACTGGAATGGGCTGCCCAAGGAAGTTGTGAGTGCTCCATTCCGGGTGGTGNTTAACTTAAAGAGGTTTAGGTTGGATATAAGGAAGAAATTCTTTCCTGTTAGAGTGGTGAGGCACTGGAATGGGCTGCCCAAGGAAGTTGTGAGTGCTCCATTCCGGGTGGTGTTCAAGGCCAGGTTGGACAAAGCCTTGGGTGGCATGGTTTAGTGTGAGGTGTCCCTGCTTATGGCAGGGGGGTTGGAACTGGATGATCTTAAGGTCCTTTCCAACCCTAACTATTCTATGATTCTATGATCCTATAAAATCTTTCCTCTCTGCACCAGGTTGTCCCATGATTGGGTGCGCCAAGCAGCATTTGGAGACTGTGGATTCCACCCCACTTCTAGTTCTGCCATCCCCCAGGCCAGCACCCTAGGGCTGTATCCAAATGGATGCCTGGAAAATGCGTTTAGGATGCTCAGCCTGTTCAGCAGGGCAGGCCAGCCTACGGCTTCTGCTCTGGTTTTCAGTTGTCATCCCCCAAAGGCCATCCCTTCATTTCCCATAGTCAAGTAAAGAGCTTCTTAGTTTTGTCTCATTGGTCTCAGTTGCCAACGGGACAGTTGTGCTGATGTGTGCTTGCTTGTAGGTCTTCCCCAGTCACAGACTTGTCCAGTTTTTATTTGGAGGAAAAGCATTTTCCAGACACCTTCCCCTTTAAATGCCCATGCTTCATAATGGATGGTGTTAGCATCTACTGGGATACATCCATTTCCCTAATGCTGTGGACTTTTTTTCTCTCAGGAACTTAAAAGCAGACGCTTTGTCTCTTTTTTTTCTCTTTATAGCTCTTTAGATATGTTCCCCTTCCCAAACTTCTCTCATTCTGGAAGAGCATTTCACTTTTCTCGTTCTATCATATGTTCTTTTGCTCTCCCCTCCACATCCTTCCAGGCAGGATAGAGCACCTTTCTAATCACCTGTATTTTTTATCTTCTTTCTGAATCTCAAGCAAAGCCTGTCTGATCTCTGTGTGTGTGCTGGAGCAAAACATGCCAGCATCGGGCCAGGGTGAGGCTGAAAGCAAAATCACTGAAACAGTGATTGAGAGTTGTCTTGAAAGCAGAAAGTTAACTTTGTGATTCATTAGCTTCTGACACGAGCTAGAAGGTTCTTTCCTTGTTTGTATGTTTGAAGTGCTTGCATTTTGAATGAGCTCAGGAGATTTATCTGAAGAGGAAAGGTACTGGGTTGAGAATTTTAAGTGCACACTGTTTGAGCACATTCATGTGTTTTGGAGTGTGGGATTTGTCGGTTTCTCACATCAGAACATTTAAATTGTTCTCTTTTGGGGTTCTTCTGTTTGGCTTTGGGTTTTCTTTTCCTTTTTTAAAGGGGGTGTAGGGAGAGTAATCAGAGAATCAGGATAATGGCTTTAACAATGGAAATAGTCCAGGTATTATTAGAAACACATTTGAAATCACTTTCACCCATACAGTTTTGTGTGCATCCTTTGAGTATGTAATAGAATGCACAAACTCCTCTGAAGAGGCTGCATGGCTTCATCCATGGTATTCCTGAAAGATGGTAATTTTATTTTTCCCTTTTTTCTTTTAACATGCTTGGAATCTACCTGGATTTTTGTGGCTGCTCCCTACAAGGTAGGAGATCCAGTCAGATAACGTAGAAGTTCAGGATGAAGTTTCTAGCTAAAATCCTTTTCTGCCGCTTAAAGTTTGTCTGTGTCTTAGTTTACTGCACTTTCAGAAAGTTGGTGCTACTTTTTAATGGATATTTTATTTTTTTCAGTTAATAGCTGGTTAATGAATAGCCCTGACTGTTAGAAGAATGATGCATCCAATACAACAGAAGCATGGGGACATTCCCAGTGGTATGTCTGCCTTGTTTTGTGAGACACTATCCATCATTAAATTTTCATTTAAAACAGCTGGTGTTAGGTGCTCATCTTGTGGGAGGCAATAACAATGTTATGGGACCTTCTCATTCACATCTTAGTCATAGATAATTAATATTAAATGATGCTATTAAGGATCTGGGCTTCAATAAGAGACTGTAAGGAGACTCAAATAATCTATATATTCTTGACCACAATGTTCAGGCATAAGATCACAGAAATGACAGAAAAATGCCTGAATGTTGTGTCCAGCTTCAAGAACCTGTCCACTAGTTAGATCCTCTTTTGACAATGCTTGGTTATTATTGCTATTTGATATGTTCACTAGCAGAGAGAAAATGCCGGCTTTTCATAGGCTTTGAGTGTTGATGAGCTTTAAGGCAGAACTACAGCAGATCTTTAAAACAGTCTTGGAGTTTTTACCATGCAACAACCAAAACTCATTTTTCCGGAGTATTTTAGTACGTGTTAGAAATTGGTGACACAATGTTTTCTTAGCATGATCTATTCGCTTAAAGAAAGGTTACCCTTTCTGATCCCTTGAATATCAAAGTGGGAACAAACTGAGGGCTGGCAGTCGCTTCCTACAGAAATGCTTCAGTAAACACTCCAAATCTTATTCCCAGGAGCAAATTGTCTCCTCCTGGGGCTCCATCCTCACTCAAGTTGCTTAATCTGCAGCCATATACCAGGTCCCAGCCTGACCTGAAAAACCCTGCTAGTTCCACATTCTTACAGCAGCAAGCCTGGGCTGCTAAACTTGACAGTGTCCCTCAGAGCTGATAAGCAACTCAAGGTGGGGAGGATGAAATCACACTGTAAGACAACTTCCCTGTTCTGGTTCCTTTGCTTAGGGCTTGTCTTTATCACTTCAGAATCACGATTTGAAATTAAAAATAAACATTTCCAAAGCAGTCCTGCTGCCCTGCAGGGGTTTGTCTTAATGCTTGCTCCTTTGTAGCCTGTCTTCCAGGTATTCAGATGCTTCTGCAGCTACATTCCCACAGCTGCCTTCTGGTAGAGGCCTGAATCTGAAGACTGGGGTCTTTGAGTCCCACCTCTTGCTGCTGCTGCAGATGACTGTTAAATGTTTTTACAAATAGCTCTGGATGGATTTTTTTAAACCAGATTTTGTCACTACTAGTCCCCTAAAAGGCAGTGCCATTACCCTGCTGCTGATCTGGCCAGCAGTCTTGGTCTCGGTTCCTGTCTGAATTTTCTGTTTGCTGAACCAAAGCTGTTTTCTGGGTGATGCATGGTGAGCATCCTCCTCAGGACTGGCTGCCTTTGCTCTTTACTGTCCATTCTGCCTAAATGCATATGTTAGCATAAGAAAGTGGTCAACTTATGTGGTGCAAAATGAGGTGGATTTTAACTTATATTATAGATTAGTGGAATTATTGAGACAGTCATTTCCTGTAGATGCTGGCTTAGTCCTTGGAAAGAATCCATTCTACACTTTATCAGCTGTTTAGTTTCTTTTCAGTTTGTTTTCTCTATGCGTCTGATGGACAAGATCTCTGTCTCAGACTTAAAATATTCCTCCTTTCTTTCTGAAACATTTCTACAAGCTCTTTTTTATTTTTTGCATGCATGAAGTGCTTAATGCCCTCAATCTGCATGAAAATGTTTTGTAGATTACTCTAAAAGCTCCCTTAGGACTGTAGACTTTTTTAAAATGGAACAATTTAAACATTTTCCACACAAATGGGCACGTGGGGCAAATGTCATTATAAAAATTGTAAGAACATTGGTTAGATATTGTCACTGTTTTCTGGTTGGGTTTTTTTGTTTTTCTTTAAGACCTGCCTCTCTAGTCGCAGTGGAAATTACAAGTCAAATAGAGTCAGCATGATTTCTGTTACTGGCAGAGAAGTAATGAGTTGGTAAGGCTGGGAAGTTAGATGTTAATAAGAAAGATAAACAATAGATGGTCTTCTGTGCTTCAGTCAACATGGTGCAGGTGTTGAGGCTGATGTAATGGTGTTGCTGCTTCCCTACTCTGAGTTGTACATACATATTTATAAACACATGCAAATCAATCGAGTATTGCATTTGCGAGATAAATTAACAAAACAGGGACTGAGCTGCAGAACAAGTCAAAAATGCTTCAAGTTCAAATCCTGCTCAGACTGAACGAAAATTTTCATTTGAAACTAATACATTAAGAGTCTCAAGTTTTGCATAAGGAAATGGATGATACTGGACATCCTTGCAAGGATATATGTTGAAATTTGTGTTGTAAAACTTGAGGCTTACATATGACTAGTAGACAGAAGCTCTATTTTGTGGAGATTTTTGGATTCTAATGAAATTGTTTTCTGATTTGAAACAGAACTCTAATGTAGTCAAATTTCACGTGGAAGAAGTTCCTAATCCCAGTATTTTTAGGGCAGATGAAATATTTAATTCCAGAAGAACCAGACTGTTTTGTTTCAAATGTGACTGTTTAAATGTTTTAAATACTGTTCTACCTAATGCAATCTTTCAGAACAAACACTTCATGTAGGAATACAGTAACAGGAAGTTCTGACTTTTGTCAAAATATTTCTCCCTCCAGAATGAGTATTTCACAATGTAAGTATGTTTTTCTGTTACATTTGAATATCAGTGGAATTGTATTCCACACAGTAGGACATCGTTCATGTGAAGCCATTTTTTATGACTGTGTGTCATCCGTCGTTCTGGGAAGATAACTCCAGCAGCTGGGTGGAGAAATGTGGGTTCTGCCTGTCTTCCCCTGCATGTTATTTTCCACTTGAACGGTTGGTATCTGATGTCTAATAGACCATATTCCTTGGGAAACTCAGCTTGTGATGGTTTTTAACAGATCCTTGTTACTTCTGATGAAAATGGGTACATGCTGTCTCTGTCAGAACAGCACTATTTTTAACACATTCTTGGAATGGGTGCTACTTAGATCCTTGTTTATTCGAGCTATACGTCCTTGCTTTGTTCAAGTGTCAATGGGCTGTTGGATATGACAAACTATGTTTCCTTTTGCAAACTCTGCCCCTTGTAAATAAAACCAGTGCAGATAGGTGTGAACGCAGATGCTGTTAAACCAGATGATTTTAGTAAGCCTTTTTAAAACAGTGAAAATTCCAGCTGTTACATGGACTTGCTGTCAGAATGGTGACTGTCATGTCTGTGGTGAGTGGTCATACTGCAGTGCAGTTTAATGATAAATGAGCAGTGCTTACGTATAAATAGTGACCTCCAGAGCAGGATGTCCTGCTTCTCCATACCTGCGTTGCTTGTGAGCTACTGCCTCCTACTTTGCTCTGTGTCAGGGCCTCTTTTGTCCTAACAGGGTACCCAGTCAGGGTCTGGCATAAAATACTAAGTGTTTTTTGGCAGGGCTAGTCTTCTGCTGGGTTAGCTCCCTAAACTAAGTCATGGGGGAAAATCAGCCATAAATGCTGGCAATCCTGGAGTTGGTAAGGAAAGCAATGGTTAGTCTTTAGCTTGGTTAGATCTATTGTGCAGTTAGGCATCTATGAATATTTGTCTGTGTCAGGACTTAAAGTTTCCTATGAACAACAGAGAAATAACTCAAAATACCACCAGCTTGGTGATAGATTCCTCATGCCATCTGAAGTAGCAGTGATGACATCTGGTCAACAGCATTTTCAGTGTTGGTCCAGAGGATTTAGCTGAAAATTGATGTTAGCAATGGCTTTGTTTTCCACTGTAGGTCAGGCTGGGATAGTTTGGTCTTACTGAGGCTTACCCAAATGTACCTGTTGTCAATGCAGCTGAACAAGGGTTGAGTGCTATGTTTTGAGCACACAGTTCAGCTTTGTTTTTTCCAGAGCTGTTGGGGCAAGTTTGGTACTGATTTCAGTGCTAACTTAGATGTTTTGCTGATTGAAAGCACTTGATATCCTAGGGTTTTAAGTACAGAGTATATAATTTCTTCATTTCTAATATATGCATCTGACATGAGTATTTCAGGAGCAATATGGGTATACATGGAGGGTTTTATTGCCTGTTTACTATCTCTGTTATACATGGAAGATTTCTAGCATGGGGGAGACCATTTTGCATGAACTATTCAGTAAGGCTTTCCAGATGTCTAGATTCAAATAAATAAATAAATAGGACCAAACATATGTCTAGGATATACTGAGTATTGGGGGCTGTAAGCATGACTTCATTTTATATAGGCAAACCAGAGCTAACTCTGACCTAGTGTCAGCTCTGTTAACATAAGCAGTGTGACTGCTGCACTAATGTTCAACATAGACTATTTGAACAACAACAAAACCTATGTGAATGGTCAGGGAGATAACCCACATAGATAGTGTGAAGCTGACCCAAGCACATTTCCATCGGCTACCCTTGGCTTTTGAATTCAAAGCTGTTTTCCTAATGGCAGCTAAATGGTGCTGTTTGGAGAATCCTGAAAATTAGCCTGCAGGAATGAGTTGTGCTGGACCTGCTCTGAAGCTTTCCCTGGTGGCTGGAAAAATTCAAGTGTGTTGTTTGACGGTTCTTCCTGGTCAGTACAGGCCTCAAGTTGGTTCTTGCTATAACTAATATGCTTGATGATCATCTGTTAGTTCAGTTCAGGTTGACTTTTTTGAACGTCCATCTGAGAGAGGTGGGAAGTTGGAACAAATTGAGTGCCTAGCCTAGTTTAATCTTTGTCATAATCTTTTATTTCTAGCAGTGAAGGGGAAAAGAACAAAAACATTGGTAAACTTACAGCAAAAGTCCAGAATTTTACTATCTGGGTAAATCTTATATGTTAAAAGTAGTAGTTAGATCATTCCAAGCTTCCAGTGAACTGAAACTGTGTGGAGGAAGTTAAGGAATCTTTTGCTTTTGGATACTGCAGAAATATGCAAGCACCAGATTTTTTTTCTTATTTCCTTTAAATAAAAACAAGACATGCCAATAGAAATGGTGGCTTTGATTGCAGGCTTATCATCCTTAAGTTCATAGTCAAGGCATATCTTCTATGGATTGTGCAATTTGGTTGAGCAGTTGCTAGTTTAGCTGTAAGCTATTGTCAGTCATCTTGTCCTCTCTGGTTGTTTGCCAGGTTCTTCCTCCTGTACTTGAGGAAAAAGGAAACTATGAATGTTTAATAACTGAAGGCACTTGGTTGGCCCAAAGCCAAATACCAAAACTGATAAAATCATTATGAGCCTTTTTTTTTTCTTTTTCTGTTATTTGGTTTCCTTACAAAAGAGCCTTTTAAATAGGAAAAATAGCTAAATAGGATAAGTATGTAAAGCTGAAGATCACAATGAGAAAGTGATCTCATGCTTCCATGGCCTCATAGATTGTATCTTAAACACATTGGCTCTGTCTGAAATAGGCTGTGAATTCCTTGGGGCAGGGACGATATTCTTCAGATCTTATAAAATGCCAGACACTGCTGATCTCACCCACTAAAGAACCATTTCCTCATAACCAGCTTGTAGAGGAAGTCATGGGCTTCAGTGACATTAGTGAAGGAAGCATGGTTGCCAGCATTTGAAGGTCTCAAAGATTAATGGCAAAAGAGGAGCAAAAGCAATAGTATGGGAAGTTGCTGCATGGGCAAGAAAATGCTTTGGACCCAATATGGTGGTATGCCTCTTTAAAACCCTTCATGCTGTCTTTGCTTGTAGCTTCTATGCTGAGCCATGACCTGGGATTTCCTGTATGCCAGAAGTTGCTTGATCATAGGAATTGCCTGCTGTTGCTTTTTTATACTGCCTGGTATAGGGAAATTTGATTTAGATAGGATTTTTTAGGTTTATTTGTTTGTTTGTTTTTTCACTCTTTCAGCTATTTGTTAAGAATGAAAGGGTTGTGCCAGTGGTCTTACGGGTTGTGTGTGCATTTCTAGTATGTAGTTGCAGGATGAGGGAGATCCTAGCACTTGTGCTGCCATGTGGTAGTTCTCAGTCTTGCTTGGAGTGGTGGCAGTTGTCTTTCAGAATTGGTATTACTCTGCTGTGTTACCTTCTTAATCTTTTTTGCCATTGCTCAATCAGAAAGTTTCCATTTCTTTCAAGTTAGCTAGCTCCAGTAATGGGTTGCATGTCAAAGTATGGAGTAAAAGCATTTGTGCAGCTTCCTTAAGTAATTCAAATTGTGAGTGAGCTCATAAAGGGAAGAACATTGAAATTCAGTCTGAATCAGTGGTTAATTGGCTGCTAGTCTGATCTCAGCTTCCCTTGTGCCTGAATACTGGGGAAGGATGAGGTCATGGTGCTGATTCTTGACCACAGCATGCTGCAGACCTCCTGTGTCTTACCAGGGCTTGCATCAGCCGCTTCCCAAATGCTGAGTTACTGTGACACAAATACTGCTTTAGCTTTCTCCTAACCATCTATCAGCTTGGTCTGATTGGGCTGTATATGTTGCTGGTGCCTGTGGACGATGAGATGCACCAGCCCTAAAAGTCAAGAAGCTCCTGTAAATCACTTGTGAAGAAAGCCTTTGGCCCAGGTTCAGAGCAAAGTTCAAGTTCATCTGCAGGGTCCACAGCAGGCACCTTTTGTTACCCTGCAATTTGCCTTTATAAACCAGTTCTCCTCCTTGGTTTTAGTGTTGGTTATTCTTTTTAAGGCTATATAGTCAGACCATTTTTTAAGTGGAAGCAAGAAAGATGGAAAACGTGGTTTGGTTTAGCTTTCTGATATGCTCTACAGCTTTGGTTTTCAGCATGCATGCTGGTCACTGTTTTTAGAAAGCAGGTTTGAACCATAGAACCTCCTGCATCTATTCAAAATAGAGGTAGTGGATCTTTCCACCCTTCTTGTACAAACCCACTTCCTTTATGGTTGTCTTTTTAGATAATAACTTCTTTCTTAAAAGATAGAAAAGAAAAAGCAGCCCAAGTTTCTGTTCAAGTGTAGATTCTACCACAGTAGGTCCAGAGGGGAGTACTTTGTTATGGTCCTTTTTACCATCTTAAGTGTTAAAAGCAAAGCAGTGACAACATTTGATCAGTTATGAAGGCAGGTAAATAGTTGCATAAAATACTAGAAGGGTTTAACCTTTTGAAGAAGGGGGTGGGTTTGGTTGCGGTGGCTGTTCTGGCATCATCAGCACATGTCCCATCATGCTGCTGCTCGCAGGGAGGCAAAGGGGGTTTTGTGCCTTTACCGCTTTTCTGGGGTTACCAAGCCCCTGCCATGCCCTCGCTTCAGGTGGGAAGGTTTCTGATGAGGACAGTGCTGATACAGGAGTTGCATGCAAATTTGCTTTACCACCATGTAAAATCCCCAACCTCAAACGAAAACACAAAGAAACCCCACGAGCCCAAGCTCACACAGGCTAATAAACAAAAAAGTCTTTTACTTTTGTTTCTGAGCTCCACCTGGCTGGGACCTGGGCGGTTCCTGAGGCAGCAGCTGCAGCACAGAGGAGTGAGTCCTGTATCCAAAATGGCAGGGGCATAGGAAAACCACTGTCCCTGGTTTTGGTTGAAAATGCGTAGTGCAAAGGCGAGGGTAACACCGCATCTTCGAACTAGGTGATTATTGCTTCTCTGCCTTGTTTTTGGGGCCCTGAGCCGTTGCCAGATCTCTTGTAAGAGCTGGGAAGGGAGATGGTGGGACGGGCCTCGCACGCTGCCGCCACGCGTTGCCATGGCGATGGGCTGCCGCGCCCCGCGTGGGGCATGCCGGGCCAGGGGCGGGGCGGCCGCGCCTCAGCGCCGCCGGGAGGTGCCGCTGGTGAGGTACTGCGTCTCCGGGCGGGCTGGGTCGGGAGGGACGCGGAGCGCCGGCGGGCCTTGCTCCCCGGTTGTGTCGGTTATCCGCTGTGCTGCACAATAAAAGCTTCATCGGCAGTACCGGGTGGTGTGTGGCTGCGGTGCGTGTCTTGCCTTGCGGTTCGCGCAAGAGAGTGGGTTGGTGCGGCCGGCCGGCAGGTTGTGCCAGTGGGGCTGCCTCTCTCCCTCCCGGGAGCATGGGTGGTGCCTTGTCTTCTTGTAGTCGGGACTAGCACGGGGCGTATTGGCGGTTAACGTGTGTTGTACAGCAGCGGGACGCTAGGAAATTACCGTTCCGGTGGCATGCTGCCCTTCGGTGCGGGTTTGAAGAGGCGGCCCCGGTCGGACACCGCTTTGGCGCTTTGGTGCTTTGGTTCGTGTTAAGGCAGTACGTCTTACAGCGCTGCTAGGTGCAGCCGTTATCTGTAGGCCTAGAAAGCTGTAGAGGTTAGTGGCAAAGCGAGTAAATCTGGTTTATCTAAGCACTTGCTTTGAGATTGTTGATTGCTACTGCTGGAGGGCAAAGAAACGAATAATGTTCTTAAATAGGTTACAGAATTTCAAAGTGTATTTAAAACACTGTGAAACATCTTGTCAGTTTGTCTAGGCTGTTTCTTCACAACGTTTTTAACAGTCATCCAACTGCAAGAGAGAGATTTAAATCTTCCAGACTGGTGGGTGAAGAGAGCAAGTCTTATACGGAACAACTGAGGGAACTGGGGGGGGGGGGGGGGAGGGGGTTGGTCGGGAGGGCAGAAAGCCCAGGGGGCACCTTATCCC
>NDXB01000884.1:168689-184463 GCA_002631895.1 Agapornis roseicollis
GGGGGGGGGGGAGGAGAGGGGTTAGTCTGGAGAGCAGAAAGCTCAAGGGGCACCTTATCACTCCACAACTATCTGACAGGAGGTTGTAGTGGTGTGGGAGTTGTTCTGTCGCTTGTTACCTGGGAGAAGAGGCCAACAGGTAACAGCCTCAAGCTCTGCCAGAGAGGTTTAGATGGGATATTAGGAAAAATTTCTTCACCGACAGGGTGGTCAGGCATTGGAACAGGCTGCCCAGGAAAGGGGTGGAATTGCTGTTCCTGGAAGTGTTTGAAGACTGTACAGATGAGGCCTTTATTGACATGGTTTAGTGGTGGTCTTGGCAGCCCTGGGGTAAAGGTTGGATTTGATGATATTGAAGGTCTTTCCAGCCTAGTTTAGTCTGTGATTTTAAGTCTTGATCAGCTACTGTAATGGTATCCAATCCTTTCTTCAAGTCTTAAAATGGAAATTGGTATTGGTGCCTATGCTCAAAATGCTGGAAGTCTCTCCTTCAGCTCTGTTTGCTGCAAATAGGCCCTTACTCAAAATTTCCCTGAAGTTGCAAGATGCTCTCACACTGCTTCATGGTTGCATTGCAGCTCAGGTTGTAAATTACAAACCAGGCTGTTCCAGGATTTTTTGATCTTAATCTTAAAATCTGGGACAGTCCCTGATGAGTAAATTATGTGTGCATACTACACCTGATATGTTGGACCTGCTGCACATGCGAGGTGAGTCTATATGCATGCAGTAGCTAGTTTCCAGACATCAGGCAGCCTGAGTTGTCAGACATGTGGAGAAGTGGGCAGTTATTTCAAAAATATGAGGAAAACTGTTTTCATGTGCAAGCATGTACAGGGTATAGGATTTCTGTAAATAATGTAGTAAGTCTATTCTCACCTGGTATCATACTTCCTTTCATTTCCCCCCCTTCTCAAAACCCTCCACCTGGTAGACTGTAGACTCCATTTAAAAGCTGAAACCAAGTTAACTTTCAATTTGTGCTCTAGATTGTTGCATGGAAGCCTCAGTCATTCCTTGAGGGGCCAGGAAGTGTTTGGTGGGTGACTGTATTTGTGCTATTCCTGATTTGCTCCATGGTGGGGAAGTGAGGAGATAAAGGTTCTGGAATTCTGTACTTAATAAAGACTTCTAAATAGAATACTCACTGGGGTATAAGCCATATTCCCAGGGAAGTGCTGGAATCACCGTCCCTGGAAGCATTCAAAAACATGTAAACCTCCGTGACATGGTTTAGTGGTCCACTTGGCAGTCATAGAATCATAGAATAGTTAGGGTTGGAAGGGACCTTAAGATCATGTAGTTCCATCCCCCCTGCCATAAGCAGGGACACCTCACACTAAACCATGCCACCCAAGGCTTCATCCAACCTGGCCTTGAACACTGCCAGGGATGGAGCACTCACAACCTCCCTGGCCAACCCATTCCAGCATCTCACCACCCTAACAGGAAAGAATTTCTTCCTTGTATCCAATCTAAACCTCCCCTGTTTAAGTTTGAACCCGTTACCCCTTGTCCTGTCACTACAGTCCCTAATGAAGAGTCCCTCCCCAGCATCCCTATAGGCTCCCTTCAGATCCTGGAAGGCTGCTATGAGATCTCCATGCAGCCTTCTCTTCCCCAGGCTGAACAGCCCCAACTCTCTCAGCCTGTCTTCGTATGAAGTCCTAGGTTGGACTTGATCTTAAAGGTCTTTTCCAGTCTAGTTGATTCTAAGATCTGTATGTTGTTGGGAAAAAATGAACCACTAAGAATGTAATCGAATTGTTTATATGAGTGTGTTATTCTAACAGTAATGCTTGCCATAAAGCTTCCTGTGACTGCAAGTATATTTTGCAGGAAAGATTCTTCTAAATAATATTTTTTTTTTAATTTTAAACAGGTATTTGAACCACTGTAACTTAAAATGGTTTGGTTTTGTTTTTTAAATCTTTCTTAGTAGCATAGACTACATTTTCACAAATCATTGCCTAAAGAGTAAGGTGAGCTAAGGCAAGATGTTCACTTGTGAATAAACTAACCAGCAGACAGTTTGAGGAGGGTGGTCTCACAGCTGCCTGCACTTGGAAAATGAAGTGACTGAGGAGTCTTGAAGATACAGAAGTTGTTTCAGGATTCACCTCTCATGTACTGGCTCAAGAGTCAGACTGCAGTTCACTCAGTTACCTGGGAGCTGCCAAAAAAAGCAGTATCTTATTTTACAATACTATTGAAAAAAAGGTGCATGTCAGACAAAAACAATTTACAACCCATTTATTTTCAGCATTCTCCTAATTCCCATTTTTAAAGTAAAACCCATCTTCCTGACAGACCAGCTTCTTAGTTCCCTTAATCCTGCAGCAAAGTGATAATCCTTTATTTGTGACCTCATAGGCTGTTGCTACGGAGAATGCTGTGATATCACCATGCCAGTGCTGTGACTTCACTGTTGGTGGAAGCCACAGTTGAAGGAGATGGCCCACTTTCTGGAGGCTTGGGGGAGAGTTTATGTACTTCTGGTGTTCTGCAAGCACTTTCTAAGGAGCAGCATCTGGCAAACAGGCTTGCATAACATGTCTGCGTAGGTGATGAATGATACAGTCAGAAGCTGCATATGAGGGGGAAATTTGTGGTGATTATGTTTGGCAAGGTTACTCCTGCCCTTGAAAGAAGTTATCAGGAAGAAAATGTCACTGGGAAGTTACACAAGGCTTTCACATCCTGTCTCCAAAGATATCATGAGGAAATGACTGAATACCAGATTTTTTTTCTGTAAAACCATGAACATCTTACTCTGTATCCATCTTCATGTTCAGAATATCATTTTGCAAACCCAAAACTTTTCTTGGAAACACTAATTACAACAACACTTGAATCGAAAAAAGTTTGTCACGAGCAAGGCAAAAGACATGTAAATCACCTTTATGCCCTAAAGTAGGCTTTCAGGCTCTTACTAACGATCAGAAGTATGAAGGAGATATGTAACTTCAGGCATTATGTCTGAGACTTTCAGATATTCCCAAACAGCTTACCTGGATGGATTCTTTTCATGTTTCATGTCTGAGCTTTTATGCCAGGTTCCAGAAATGAGTGCTTAAAATTAGGCTCCTGATTTTTTTCAGAAGTACTGAGAGTACAGCAACAGTCAATGGAGATAAAGGGAAGTGCAAATGTGCATCAGTTTTGAAACTCAAGCTGTGACTATTAGAAACAACGTATGGCAATAGGAACCACATTTGGCTCCTTTAATATCTCTGCCTTTGACCATAACAGGAAGTTTTTAGAGAGATAGTACTTCCAACTTTAAATGTCAGTGATTATCTGCTCTTGAAGACTGAAGCTGTTGGAACCCAGGAAAAACAGTAATAGAAGAGGGTAATTTCCATGTTTTAACATTTACTTTTTGGATACATTAGGGAGCATATGATTGAACAACAGGAAGACACATTCTCATGTCTAATAAAGTTAATATTTTATTTTTACTATTGATTATTCAATTTTTAATTTTTACTTTTTAATGTGTGACATGATAGGTCATCAGAGGAATTTAGCAGGATTATGCATATACAAATGCTCCCATTGATATAGGTTCTGGAAGCTGTATAAGCTAAATCAGGTTAAAAAAAAACCATTCTTACTCCACAATAAATGGGGATTTACTTATGTATAATTACACCAAGATAATGCTGGCAGTAAATTAGTCTTTTAGACCAAAGCCAGTTTCGGTCTTAGCCCTGTCACACAGATGTTCCCCATGTTGTGTTCAAAGAGTGTAGTAAACTGTATACTGCATAACAAATCTATGTTGCAATACCTCAAGTAAATGTAGTACCAGTATTAAAATAAAATACCACAATTAGAAAAATAATAAATATCACAAGCCTCATGGGAGAGGCTCTGCAGACCACATGTAGCATGCAGGATGCACTTTGGGCAACCTTGCATTTCCAAGGTTGGGTGGATTACACCTTTCTCTGAAAGTACATGTGCATGTATGTTTTGAAGAGCTTCTCATAAAGCAACAGAATATTTCTAAAGACAGTACTGGTGATGATGTGCTTAAATGCTTTCACATGTTTCCATTCCAACTGCCCAGACTATTAGCATGCTCCCTCAATGGAGTGATGTTGCATGTTTGTCTTAGTAGGATGCATGCTACTAATTTACTCTTAGCTTTTTTTATTGTCCTGTAAGCTCCCATCCTTCCTCTAGCTTTGATCTTTTGTTATAAAAGCTTAGGAGCAACCCCTTGGAGAATAAGTTGAATGTTTATTTTTAGTTACTCTGCTTGTTCCAAACTCTGGGAGGGCTCATTCAATGCCACCAGGATCCCCTGGTCAGAGCTCATGTCTGAGCTGCTGGGGTACTCCCTCTGCTGAGTCACTGGCATTCAGTCCTGTTGGGCTCAGGCTTTGGGCTGCAGCAGAAGGTAGGTTTGTTCTTTCAGGCTTTCAATTGAGACTTTGAGCAGAGGCTTTCATTGAATCCTTTGTGTGACATGGGATGAAGCGCAGTCTAGAAAACAAAACAAGGCAAATACCAAGTGGATGCAGAGCACCTGTAGATTGGCCTTCACAAAACAACAGTCCTTTTGTTCACTTCTTTCTTCACTGGTACAAGCAGCCATTCCCACTTTGCTTATTCTAGCAATTCTGTAGACCCTTATATTTTCCCAGCCTTCCTACAGCTGGAGGTACTAATTTTATTTCTTAGCATTTGGTGGTTATTCCTGCTTCCGTTTAGCCCTGCTAAGCATTTGGATTCTTTAACAAGTCCTCTTTCATCAGTAACATCACATATGCTGAATTGCCTGCTTTAGGAATCAAACAAAAATCATCTCTTCCCTCACATTTCTTTTTAACCTTTCCTGTGTTTTTTTCTCACTTGAATTGCTTCTTGTTTTTTCTTTCCTGTCTTCTGCTACTAATTCAGTCTTTAAAGCTTAGGTTTTGATGTAGAGTGGCCTCAACATCACTTTTTAAGACTAGAACTTGTAGCTACCAAGCAGGCAGGAAGAACAGCAGAAGTTTCAAAAACTAATTTTAGGGCTACCTATATCCCATGAGGTGCTTCCAAAGGCTGGTGTACGAAGCAGTTCCAGCCCCCCGAAGGGAGTGGCCAGGTGAGGAGAGAGGCAAGCACCATCCCCTTCACCATGTGCAATTTGATGTTTACTGGTTTTGAAGCAGAGAGCCTTGTCAAGCTCCAGCTCTGCTAGAGACTCTTTTTTATGCTTCTAAATAGAAGTCATGTGCCTTTGGGCCCATAAGCTCTGGGAGGGTTCAAGTGCTGCCTGTGGGGGTGGCTTGTTGAAAGAATATGGCAGTAAGTGTAAACCCTTTTTTCTTATAGTCCAGAATAAGGAATGACCCTTTGTTTTTTCAATGTGTGTTAAAAAACTATTTTGCTGTGACATAAAGTGTAGTCATTCAGAGCTTGCATTTCTACATCCCATGTGCTTTGATCTCAAATTTTGTTACATATGATTTTTTCTCTGTGTCCAGTGGTTACATACCAGATTTATTCAAGAAATTGTCCCAGATATCTCCTTTTCCAAGCCTTTTGGTTTAGTTCAGTTTAAATTGAGATTGTCATTAGCTCCTGAGATCATCTGAGGAATCTAGTCTTGATATCCTAGCTTAGGACTCTATTCTGAATAAGAGGGCAAAGATACAACTATTTTTATTGCTTTATCTTTCAGAAAACTGGGTCATAGTGGCACTTGGGGAGCACAAGGACTCTAACATGCTCTGGTGCTTTAAAAATGCTTGGTGGAAGTCCAAGAGAAAACTCTTGTTGAGTTCAGTTTAAAATGCAGAAGAGAAAAAAGTACAATGGCCGGTTCTGGTCTCTAGAAATGGCAAACAGTGTTCTGTGCTGCAGGGATCAATGCCAAATGTTTGGGGTTTAATAGCTATAATAGAAGTGTGAAGGATGGAATGAATAATGAAGTGGTAACCCTGTCAGAGCACAGTTGTTCAGGTTCATTAAGACTGCTGAGGAGGACTTCAGAAGGCGCTAGCAACAGCTGAGTTAAACAGCTGAGCAATTCTGCAGAATTGTGACATCAGCAGTATAATGTGAGGCAATGCAAGGGAATGCTGACAAACTAGTGCTCAAATATGTTGGGTTTCATACTTTTTTAGGAGCATGGTCTGCATGTTGCTGGAGTCAGTGGTGAATCTGTTAGATGAGTCGGGGGGTGATAATTCAGAGTCTAAACCTAAGACTAAATAAAGAGATAGGTAAGAAGTCATGCAAGAGAAGCCTGTGAAACTGGTAATTTTATCCTTGTTTTGGAAACCGGGTTCAGTTTTATGGCTCACATACAGGGATATTTTCAAATTCCTGAAATTTCACTTAAAGAACAGGAGGTAAGGAGGTGTTACTGTTGTAATAGTAGTAAAATGGCTGTTGTAGGTTTTGGTTTACTGCTTCCTGTAATAAAACAAATACTCAGTAAAATCAAGAAACAAAACCCATATGAAATGGACAGGAGGAAACATTCAATCTAGATGCTTCATTGTGGGAACCCCTGTTCCAGGTACAGTCATTTATTTGGGGAGGTAGCTTTTGATTGCTGCATTTGGTGGTAGTCACACTAATTAGGAGAAAAAGTTACAATCTGCCAGCTCTTGAGTATCTCAAAAGACCTGTTTCTGTTTAGGATAGTTTGAGATGCAGTATGTGTGTGGCAGTGTATGCAGTTGCTTTTTTAATGCTTCCTTTAAGGTGCTTGATCAGCATGAGAGAGGCAGCAGATGCAGTGAGTTGCTGAACTGTTGTGCCATGGCATTTGCCATGTTCCCATTCTCACAGCTGATCTCCATGGAGGGGAGACTAAGGGACAGAGTTGGGAAGTGTTTTGAGTTGCTGTGGGAAACAGTGGCCACTGTATCTACCCCACACAGGTGTATCATGGAGGCAGAATGTCCTGATATAGCTACTCCATGTATTAGGGTGTAAGATATTTTGATTTCATAAGCATTAAAGTACATCTTCTTCAATGTACTCCAGCCATAGTGAAAATTCTGCTTTCCACCACAGGGAGAAAATGACCCAGTAAACTCTCAACTGCTAAGTCTTTGGGGTGTCTAACCTTTTCTTTTTAAAACCACTTTGGCACTATCCTAATTGATTCCATGCCTGGCCTTTTCATCAGTTCTCTCCCAGCCAGGAAAAACTGGGCTGTTAAAGGCTGCTGTAGTACCATGGGACTTGTGTTCAGTGTTGCAGGTTCTTATTTTAACCTAAAGTTATCTGCCGGTCATCAGGATTTGTTTGAAAAGCTGTAAGCACTGCAGTATCATCATCAGCATAAAAATCTTTCCATGGTTACAGCAGTCAATGTAGATGAGAGAGGGTGTGCTATGTTGTTGGGTTGCATTACTAATCGTCCTTCACCTTTCAAAAATTTTAGCTGCTGACTAGACTCTTGCTGAGTATGTGCTGCAGCATCCCCTGATCCCCGTCAGCCACACTGAAAATGTGTTCTGGCTAAACTGAAGAGGATAGTGAAGAATATTTGGCTGAGACGTGCTGATTGTTATGTTTCAACAGCCATGTTCTGTGCTTTCAGGAGCGTTTGCAAAGAGGATTTTTTTTCCTCTGCCTTTATAAAATTCCCACCCTAAAAGAAAACATCTCAGTTTATCATTGTTTGTTGGTTTGGGTTTTTTTTTTTCTCCCTTTTGTTCCTCATGTGATCACTCTCTCTTGCCAAATTTCCTCTAGTGTCAGATTTTTTTTTACTGCTTCTATCTTTCCTTGCATTTATTGTTTTCTGCCAGAAAACGGTCAGGCTTTGTTTTTGAGGGGGTGGGGTGGTGACATGGTCAATGACAATATTGCTTTAATGCTAATCAAATTAATTTAATAGTAACAGGTTTCTATGCAAAAAAAGCCCCAAGCCTTCCTCTCTTCCTATTCCATGGTCCTAGGTAGAAAATCTGTTAGAGAATTCTTCTGTGTTTAAAATATCACATGCGTACTATTGAGCTATCAATGAAATATAATATTCTAATTCTAAAAAGAGGATTGTTTCATCTGCTGGGCTTTTGAGGGAGGGAGTTCTGTGGGTTGCTTTGTTTTTCCTGTTGATATTCTTTCAAATACTGTTTACTGGGTTGTTGTATTATCAAGCGTGTTACTGTCCTGCATTAGGTAACATTTAAAGTATTGATTGTTTTTCATTTCCCTTTTTTATGATACTTTTTATCATGTGGTAAAGTGGAGATGCTTAAAAAATGGGTAACAAATAAGGATTGGATTGTCAGTGATCCTTCATCATATCCTTGGAGTGAGCTGTTAAAGTATAATGGACAAGATCATGATCTGGGGAGTCAAACCCAGGAGTATTTGCGTCAAACTCATTAGTTGCAGGCAGCATAAAAAAAGATGCGGACCTGGTGACAGTGACTGTAGTACAGTGTAGTACAGCTGTGAAAAAAAGCGAATTACTATATATAGGACAGGGTATTTCTACTAAAAGTATGGAACTTTTCATTTGCTTGTACCTTGATGCAGGCAAGAGGTTAGCTGGAGGTTAGCACCAGAACATGGTGCAGAATTCTGGTGGTTGCTTTATAAAGCAAAGTTACCTAAGTTTGAGTAAATGTAGATGAGTCCTCTAGAAAGATTAAAGGGACAGGGGGGCAGACATATGAAAGAATGCCAAAAGAGAGTGCTTTTATTAAAGCCAGTGGAATGACATCTGAAGGAGGGGAGGTATGTTCTCTGCAAATACATCAGGGTATAAGCAGCAGGAGAGGAAGAAAGAGAGAGTAATTTAAGCAAGGACAGGTAGCCTGGGAGGAATACAGAGAAACTGTCCAAGCAGCCAGGGATCAGGTTAGGGAAGTGGAATCCCTGACAGAAGTAAATCTCGACAGGGACATCAGGGGCAACAGCAAAAGCTTCTATAGGTACATTGGTGATGAAAGGAAGATGGGCCCTCTCCAGAAGGAAGCATGAGAACTGGTTACCTGGAATATGGAGAAGGCTGAGGTGCTCAACAATTTTTTTGCCTTGGGTCTTTGCTGCAGGTGTTTCAGCTGTACCACCCAGGTTGAAGAAGGCAAAAGAAAAGAGTGGGAAAATGAAGAACTGCCTATTGTAGGAGAAAGTTGGGTTCAAAACCATCTAAGGAACCTGAACATGCACAAGTCCATGGGACTTGATGAGATGCATCCACGGGTTCTGAGGGAACCAGTGAATGTAGCTGCCAAGCCATTATCCATCATATTTGAGAAGTCATGGCAGTCTAGTGAAGTTCCTGCTGACTGTAAAAGGGAAAACATAACCTCCATTTTTAAATAGGGGAAAAATGTAGACTAGGGAAACTACAGACCAGTCTCAGTCTCACCTTGGTGCCTGGCAAGATCTGTGCTAAGGCACATGGAAAATAAGGAGGTGGCTGGTGACAGCCAGCATGGTTTCACCAGGGCCAAGTTGTGCCTGACAGATTTGGTGACTGCCTACAGCAGTTACAGCATGGGTGGGTAAGGAAAGAATGACTCATGTCATCTACCTGGACTTGTGCAAAGTGTTTGACATTGTCCTTCACAGCATCCTGCTTTGTGAAGTTGGTTCTTGTAGACGGAATCATGATAGATGACCGTAGTCTCTGCAACTGTAGACTGAATGCTGAGTGCTGACGCTAGCCTCCAAAATTTGGTATCCACTGAAACTGGTACAGGCTAGTCTGAATTTTAATATGCTCTTCTCATCTTCTATGTGCATCCTCTATGGCATATTCTAGTGGTGTTCATTTTTAACTCTTTTGTTCTCTCCCCCCCTATTTGAGCATATTAGTTTTCTCCTCTTGAATTTTCCTCTGGTGATGGCAAAGGGGCTGTGGCAAAGGAAGGGAATCCCAGGCCCTGGCTCAGGAGGACTCAAGGATGTGTGCAAACTAAAATGGAGTTTCACAAAGGAGTCTGTATTCAACTCCACAACAATGCATGGGAAGGAATTAAAAAAGGAAGAAAATGGGATTTTTACATCATCTGCTTTCTCAGTATATGATGGAGATCCACGTGTCTCAGGCTATGTTGTATTCTGTACTGGTCTATTCAGATGCATGTGCATGCATGGAGTTTTAAAGAGAGAAGTACATGGAATATTTGTGCTGTACACTTTCAATAAGGCAGCTTTTGTTTCAGTACCAACTCCTGTCATATGCTGGGGGAAGATGTGGTATGGAGGAACGGAGTAGCTGCCTTGACTGGAAATTTTCTGTAGGTCTTCCCCCTGAGAGGTCACACTGGGTATCATGACTAATGATGGCAGTTTATTCATCAACTTTAGCTCTTCTAAACGTTCTTATTTCCATTTTCTCTGCTGCTGGTTTCTCCTTTCACTTTTTCTCTCTGCCATGCATGAGGTATCGGGCACTTCTTGCAGTTCTTAATACTGGTTAAAGAGCTGTGTAATTGCTGATGAATTGAGTAAAAGATACCTAGGTGCTTATGCACACAAGATGTCTGTGAGCCCTAGGTGCATGTGAATGCTTAGTGCATTCTAGGTGTTTCCAAGGTGTCACATGCGCAAGGGGAATTCTCTCACTCAAGGTACAGTTGTGTAAGTCTGTTCAGAGGAGTCAAGCGGGTCCTGACTTCATAATTTGGGTTGAAGTCTTAGAGGAATTTGTTAGAGAGAAAGGGTATTCAGGCTGTGGTATTACCTTTATCTTTCTTCTGTCACTATTTTAACTTTGGTGATAGTAGCATGACTACTGCTGCAAGAACCTGTACCTGTGTGTGAAAACAGTACGGCATGCACAACCCTAGCTATTTAGCTTTGCATGAATGTTGTCTGGTGCAAATGAAAACCAGATCAGAGCACTTGTTTTTTTCTTTCATTATGTGCCTGTTGTAATTCCCTTTAAAGCCTGCAGAAATTTTTCTACTTGGAATGAGTTTGGTTGCTGTAAGTGGGTGTTGGCTTAGCAACAATTCCACAGGATGATCCTGGGGGACTCAAACATTGTAAGTACCAAATTGGATTCATTAGAGGATTTGTGGCTGATCCTGTAGCCCCAGGGAATGCAAAACTCCTGTAAAGTTGAAGGAAGATTTCCTGGGATAAGGCCTTTCAGGGAACACAGAAATCAATGACTTAATGTTGAGATCTTGGCTACTGTGTAACTGCAGATGTAGCAAAGCACCCAGCTTACCTTACACTTGTAAATTAGCCTGTTTGTAAGATGGCCTTACTGCCATACTGCCAACAGTGCCCATAGATCTGTAAACAAAAGTGAAGTTCGTTGTGTTTTTCACTATACAAGCTATTTACTTGTCCCCTTGAAGCACTTCCACAGACCTATTTTAGGCTGGGTTTGACTCTTTCACTGCCAGGGTAGTTGTAAGACTACTGTGTCTTTTAGCATAGGGAGGTGGTGACATTTGTTTTTCATTCAGTCCTGGGGGCTTGGTGTGATCATTTAGGGGAGAACCTGAGAGAATTGCCTGTTCCAGCGTGGCACAGGTGAATCCTGCTGTGTTTCAGCATTTTGTGGGTTATACACCTACTATGCTTCAAACCATTTCAGAGTGCTTAGGATAGAGGAAACTTTAATAAGTGCCTCATGGCAGCACTCCCTTTTTCTGTTGTCCCTCCGTTTCTGCATATTGGACTTCTCATTTTGATGACTAGATCACACCTGGAGCTAATTCTTTTGCAGTTAAGGTAATTTTAAATGTTTCCTTCTCTTAAAAGAAAATTATCAGCAACTGAAAATGTTTCTCCTGCACAGCAGCATCTGTCATTGCACACTATTTCTGTGTCTCCTGTGTTTTCCTGATGCTTTAGCTTAGCATATCCTTACCAAATGAAGGCAAACCTAGCACTGAGAGTGAGATCCTGACACAGTGACCTTGTTCTGATCATTACCTTCTTTGTCAGTGGTAGCAGAAACCGAAGCAGCTCTGCTGGCTCTCTGCAGTTGGAGCAGTTTGACATTTTCTATCTGGCGTGGTTTCAGGGCTGACTTTGTTGTAAGCCCTAATGGTGAATGGAATGATGAAAAATGAGCTTGCAAGAGCTTGTCCACTGCTCCTAATTTTTTGTTAAACAGTTTGCAGCCACACAGCTTTGATCCAGTGTACAGCAGAGCTGTATGTTATGTGCAGGTCTGCAGCATTCTTCAGGACTGACAAAGAAGAATAAATCTTTTTAATCAATAGAGTAAAAGCTGGTGTCATGGCAAATGGTGAATAAGGAAATACTGCTCTGTGTCCTTAGGTCTCTTCATTTGTGATGTGGTGTGTTGGGGGTTGTGTATTACATCAGGAAGATATATTAGAGGTAAATTTTTTGTCTTGATTGGAGGGTTAAAGCTTTAACTTGTCTTTGTTAATGCATGTAAATAGCTTTCTTGTCCACTTAATGAGGAGGCTGGCCTGTTATCCTGTACAATGCAGCTGGGCACTGTTCCAGAAGCATAGGCACTTGGTTTCAAAGACAAAGAAGCCAGTGCAGACGTAGGGAGAAACCTGGAACATTGCGCTGTGGATTTTTTCAGAGCGATGACTCATTTCAGTTCACAAAGGATTCTGGGCAGGGTAGTGAGAAGTCAGGTTGGCTGATCCATTCCTATGACTTCACTTTGCAGAGAGCCAGGCAGAAGAGGAGTGACACTGCAGAATCCTGAGGCACTGCAGTGGAGAGGTGCTTTGCAAAGACTGTGAGTGCCTTCAGAACAGGGGGTGGTGTCAGAACATGATTCCAGCCATTCCCTGGAAATAGGACAAAAGGAGAGAGATGTTTTCAAAACACTGTGGAGGAGTTATATTTGTAGTCCCTTTTAGATTCTCTGCCTCCACTTCCCCTGTCATTTCTTAACCATTTCTTTCTTGTGCTTATGTGAGAATTGTGAAATATGTGCAATATCATTCCTTTCAGTGGACCTGCATGCACTGATACCACATTATTTTTTGTTTTCTGGAAGCCCTGATTTCCTTCTTTAAGAGGTGGGTGTTCAGCATATTACTGCCTAAAAGCATGTTTGTTTTTCTTCTTTCAGGTCCTGTGGCACTGACCTATGCTGCATTCTGCCAGCTTCCACAGTGATATAAAACCCCAGTATGCACAGTGTTGTTACACCACAGCTACTCTGGATACTGTAGTGGAGCATGGAACCAGACCATAGGGGTTCAGGTAAGTCCTGCTTTTTTAACATATTGTGTGCCAGGAATATTGACAAGGACATTTATTAAAAAACGCATTTGAAAAATACTGTTTGAGGAAACAAATTCTAAAGCACACAATACGTTAAAAAAACACAGTCCCACCCTCCTCCTTCCCAGGATAAGCAACACCAGAATCTCTTTGGCTGAATCCTCTGGGAAAGTTCCGTGCTCCAACAGAAACTTTGTATGATCATAGTTGTAACGTGCTGGGATATCACTTTGGATCAGGAGGCAGCTGGCCACAGGACATGAACAAAGAAAAGGTAATTTAAGTCACAGAACATACACGGGATGAATGCACATAAGACAAGTTTGCTGACTGTGGGCAATTTAACACCTCTTTCTGAAAGTTAGTGCCACTTGCTGAACTTGGAGATCATGATTTTAGCTGGGTCAGAATTATTAAAAATATCAGTTTGCATGTGTGAAGTTAATAACTGGCAAGGGACTAGAACTTTGCTCAGAGGCAAGTGTTTTGTCATAAGCCTAGTCATTATTAAGGTTGCTGTGTTTTTTTCAGGCTGGTTAGAACTGAAGTGGTCGTATTGCCAGGTCACATTCTTGAGGTGTTCCTGATTTGTGTTTGCAAGGGAAGATATGTTTTTTGTGTGTATGCATTTCAGAAGTGCAGAAGGAGTTAGCTGGCTAGCAAATGTGTGTTACTGTGTTTGTTGAGCCTTTGTTGAAGTTGTTGAAGCTGTTTTTTAACAGAAATAAACGGACGAAACTTTAATGTAGTTTTTCTTATTGTTACCAGTCGTCTAGTTTAACTGCGTCTAGTAAACACAACCATCAGCTTTGTTCATAAGATACTCTAGTAAATGTAGTTCAACAGGAGGATGTCTGAGAACAGCCTAAGCAATGCACATTCTAATTTTCTTTATTTCAGATTTTCCCAGTAAAATGTGTTCTTTTCTGTGCTAGTGAGATCCAAGGTATTTCAGAATAATCTGGGTGATACAGAAATCTGCATGTTCTTCCTATTCTCTCCTGTTGTTCAATCAGATGGAAATGTCATTGCTGTGAGTTCACATAAGAAAGATTTTGTTTGCCACATTTTTGTTAAGTATTTTGTAATTAGAGCGACTCAGTCAAGCTCGGGTTTGGGGGAAAAAAGGGTAATGTGCAACCCCGGCCAGACATGTAAGGTCTTCAGCATCTGTCCCATCTTTAAGAAAATCTGAAAATGCGCTTTTTCTAGAAGAGGCTTTCTAATGATACTCTTGAAAACAAAAGTTGTGATGTTTTAAGCTGAAGAGCTCTCTTCTTGCCCATGACCAGTAATTCTGGTTTTGTTGGCTACCTTTTGTTTGAAAAGGTAGCTTGAAAAGGTAGTTTGAAAAGTTTTTCCCAGAGTAAAATCACAGGAGAGTGCTGACAAGAGCAGTCTGTTGGCAAGAATTTTTTTGTAGGGGACTTCTGTTGCAACCACCACTATAATCATGAGGTAACATGGAGTTACTGTACTCGAGTTTGGTGTTTTCTGATTAAAAACATAGATCTGTGAGAAGCAAAAGTAGTGAAGTCAGATTTCCATTGACAAGTGTTTTTTGACTGGATTCTCTCTTTGTCTAGTGAGCTGTGGCTGTCCCAGAAGCTCTGTGCAGATGGAGCATGCATAGCAAACACTCGTTTTAGAATCTCTGTTGCCCAGTGAGGCTCAACCTCTGGCACATGCATGCATACAGATTGTGATTGTGCAAGCCTCATTTCATGTGGAAACCACACTAAAAATCGTATTTATGGTTTGACTTGATCTGTAGGGAAAAAAAGAGGTTGAAAAGGTGTTGAGAGGCTGGACGGGGAAGTGAAACTGCTCTGGCTTCCTACATTTTACAGGATCTGAGTGTAATTAGAGAGAGGGTCTCTTTGCTATTTCAGGGAAATAGTGTGTATGAATTCTAATATATTTTGGCTTTGCACTCTAATTTCCTCAATTTTCCTTCATAATGGCTGAATTATTGAATTGGTTCCATTTAAAAGTCAAGAGGTGATTTTTCAAACAATCTTCATGCAAACTTCCTGAGACAGAGTTTGACTTTGAGGTCACTTCTTTGCAGCAGGAGCATCGCTAATAAAAATTCTCTCGTCAGTATGTAGTTGATAGTTTGATTGCCGATACATGGTGCAGAATACAATGTACCTCATTCCCTCCCAAGATGGTGGTACCTAGATTCTCAGAGAACAGTGACACTAGGTGAACTGGCACAGGTTCTAGCTTGTATGCGTTCAGGATGTGTGGATTGTCATTCCCTGCTCTGTTACAGACCATCACTTTCTCATCATGTGTGTTAAGGATAGTTATAGTTACCCAGTTTTCTGGAATGTTTTGAAATCAACTGCAGAAATGTGGTGTGTAAGAGCTAAGTGTTTATTTTATGTGCTACATAATCTATTGTTCTAAGTAACAGTAATTATTTTTTTCCCTTCAGGGTAGTTCTACAAATCCCCAGGGCATAAATGAGGATAAATCACATTCATTGTCTGTTATGTGCTTAGATATTTTTGAAAATTAAGTGCCACTGAAATCAAGAAGTCTAGAAAACGTTTTCTTTTTTTTTTTTTTTTTAATTTTTTTGGGAAAAATCTGGAAAAAAACTAAAAA
>NDXB01000884.1:187208-199737 GCA_002631895.1 Agapornis roseicollis
CTTTTTCCCCCCCGCCCTGGTCCCTGAGGGATGGAGAGGAGAATTGAAAGAATGTAACTCCCATAAGAACAGCTTAGTAACTAAGATATAACACAAACCGCTACTGCTACCAACAATAATAATAATGATAAGGGAAAAAACAAGGGAAGACAATACAATACCAACTGTCGATACCCAGCCCGACTGAGCAGAGAGCCAGCCCTTCTGGGTAACTCCCAGGAGGTAACCTCCTGGGCATGACATGCTGTGGTATGGAAAACCTCTTTGGCTAGTTTGGATTGGGTGTCCTGTCTCTGCTTCCTCCCGGCTTCCCCTCTTCCCTGGCAGAGCATGAGGCTCACAAAGTCCTAGGTCAGAGTAAACATTACTGAGCAGCAGCTAAGAACATCGGTGTTACCAGCACTATTCCCAGGCTGAAAGTCAAAACCACAGCACTGCACCAGCTACAAAGAAGGAACAAAAATGACTGCTACTGCTGAACCCAGGGCAATAATGCAAGTTAACTGCATTTTGATAATCAGTTTTAGAAACTGCCATTCCTTCCTCTTTAGTAGACATAACTGGAATATAGAATTAGTAGGGCAAATATTAGATCCTCTAAATTGTGGGGGGAAGTTTGAATTTGAATTAATTTTCACTATTTAATTCCTGATTTGATCACAATTGCTTTATGACAACAGAAATAGTGGGATTTTCCTGAGATTTGAAAGCCATTTAGGTAAAGTTTAATCCCTGGCTATTGACTGACCTGTAGCCAGAAAAGGATTCATGGTCAAGCAGCTCTTGTTCTGTCTCTTTATTTTTCCACTGGCGAAAGAAATCGTTTGCCTTCTGCTTCCCCCTATTTGAGATCACTAGGGAATTGTTACCATTTCAAGCAGAGGCACAAAGCAGAATCTAAAGCATTTCTATACTTACATGAAATATGTTAACATGCACGTGTATATTTTGCTCTCATGAGACCTCACTTGGAGTATTGTGTGCAGTTCTGGTGTCCTCAACATAAAAAGGACATGGAGCTGTTGGAACGAGTCCAGAGGAGGGCCACGAAGATAATCAGGGGACTGGAGCATCTCCCATACGAAGACAGGCTGAGAAAGTTGGAACTGTTCAGCCTGGAGAAGAGAAGACTGCGTGGAGACCTCATAGCAGCCTTCCAGGATCTGAAGGGGGCCTATAGGGATACTGGGGAGGGACTCTTCATTAGGGACTATATTGATAGAACAAGGGATAATGAATTCAAACTTAAACAGGGGAAGTTTAGATTGGATATAAGGAAGAAGCTCTTTAAGGATGGTGAGGCACTGGAATGGGTTGCCCAAGGAAGTTATGAATGCTCCATCTCTGGCGGTGTTTGAGGCTGTGCTGGACAGAGCACGGTTTAGTGTGAGGTGTCCCTGCTTATGGCAGGGGGGTTGGTATTAGATGATCCTAAGGTCCTTTCCAACCCTAAATGTTCTATGATTCTATGTGTATTTGTGTAATCATGCTAATATTATGAAATTGTAACTTCTATAACTTTCATTTTTAAGGTCTTTTAATGATTTTTTAAGTATGGGTTAATGAATTCTTTTTAAAGACAACATGAGAAAAGTTACAGCAAAGTTATTTTTTCAGGTGATCCTGCAACCAGTGAAACCTCTAAAAAATACATATACCATACAAAGACATTTGACATGTAGATCCAGGAGAGATTTATTCAGGGTATAAATTTTAAGGTATTTGATGCTTTCATGCCTGTAAAGAATGTCTGTGCCTTGTCAACTGAGTGAAAATGTTACTTATTATCTTAACAACATTTTTTTTTGTTACTATTAATAAAAAATTCTATGACGTGAAAATGATGGGTGATCCATGTCATGAGCCTTTGTAAGGGGAGTGAAAAATCTCCCCGTTTATGGCCAGAGAAATACATGCAACTATTTTGTTTGTGCAGTTACCTAGTAGGATATGCAAGCACAAGGTTTTGCACTGTAAGTGCTAATTTGTTGATATTTTTTCTGAATCTGTCTGTGGCACCCTTTGAGAAACTATGTCTGCATAGTGTGTATCTCCCATTTTCCAAAGTTCACTATGTCTAAGTTTTGAAATAAGTTATTGGATGGGTTTACATATTTAGAGTTTTATCTCCAGCTCAATACAAAGACTAGAGAGCTGTGCACATCATCTTTGATTATCTGTGCATCCTTGTTCTGTGAGCAGATTTTTAAACAAAACACTTCATTGCACACCTATTGTCTTTTTGCAGGTGATGTATCACCCATCAGCATGTCTCCCATCAGTCAGTCACAGTTTATTCCACTTGGGGAAATCCTTTGCTTGGCCATCTCAGCAATGAACTCTGCCCGAAAACAAGTCACACAAGAAGCACTAATGGAGCACCTAACAACCTGCTTCCCAGGTAACTGGATATCAATAAATCATTGGTCAGATGAGCACATGTCTGTAAAAGGGCAGAATCTCTAATCCCTATCCAAAAGGTTGCTTATCTTTTTGGCTTGCTTAAAGCAGAGAGTTTCAGGTTTTGATAGCCTGTTCTTCTTCACTCTTCTGGATGGGAATATTAAGTAATCATGAGATGCTACCCAAAATAAAAGGAGGCTATAGGATTCTAATGACCTTTCTTATGACCTTTTCTTTACTCTTAAACATATGGAGAATTGAGTTCTCTTTTGACAGGGCCATTCATGTGGGATGCATTTTACAGGGTTAACTCCTGTCTTTATGTAAACATTAAAGATTACTTGTGGTAATAAACAGCAAACTGTATCTGCTTGGGGTTTCTTTCAGACTGGTATAAAAATCAGCTTATTTGTGTTTTTTCTGACAAAATGAATTCTTTATCATCATAGTCAAAAAGTTTAGGACTTCTCTAATAGTTCTGGAGAATAAAGCATGTGTCATAACCAGAGCAGGTTTGTTCCACCTTGTAGCTTTCAAGCCAGTTGTAAACTGGCTTGTAATCAGTCTGTTGACATCATTCAACTAGTTCAAGTGTCTTTGGTCTCCGCAGAGATAACCTCATGAGGGTCCTTGTGTAGAGCCGTCTCTCTTAAAAAACAGTTTTCCCACATACTGTATCTCTTCCTTCACCTAGGACAGGCTCTTGGAACTCATGGGGTAAGTAAGTAACAGAGTCCAATGATGACATGCCTCTTTCAGGGAGAGGTTATATTTAAACAGAAAGGAGATTGCCAGCCTGTTTTCCAGGGCTTCTCAGAGCCTTCTTGGACACAGTTTTGGCTTTTGCTTCTGTACTGCCCTTGCTTGAAAAATCTTTAATTTTTTTTTTTTTTTTAACTTGACAGCTGTCTCTATGACTGAAAGGCTTGCAGAGCCATACATACACTTGGTGTGTTCATAAATGCTGGTATACTGTTCAGAAGATATTCTTGACAGCATTTGATAATATTAATTAAATGGTAGAATGTAAATGGCTTGGATTAAAGATACTGTAACATCAAAAAAAAGGAAACCTATATTAAGAATGTACTGTTGAATATGCTGCTTCTGTACTGCAGTCTGTATCTGGAGTTGGTGAATCATGCAAAATGCATCTTGTAGAGTTATCTAAAAAGGTGGTGTAAAAGCATTGGGCAGAGGTTTACTGCTTTGGAAAGCGCAACTTTTTCACTTGTGCTTTGTGTGATCCTGACCAAGATGTTTAACTGTTCTGTGCCTGAGTTAAGAGTTCTCTGAACTACTTGAGAAATTTCACTGTTGTACCTCTTTTACAGCTGTAGAAAGCAGCTAACTAAAAATGCTTCAGTAGGAAAACTCCTGATGCATCTGCCTCATCTAGGCAGCCTAACCATAGCCATGTTGTGATGTCTTGAATTTTTTTGCTTACGTTTCAGAGCAAGAGTTACTTAAAGCCTTGAAGGTTACGTGGCTTTTGCTGCAACTGGGACTAAATTCTGAGATTTTAAAATATAATGCTGGATTGAGAACTGTGTTTGGAATAAACAGTTCCTTCTGACATTTAATATTTGCGCTTTGGAAAAAAGTACTGCAAGTATATTTTGTAAATACTGGCTTTCTGTCACAGTTCATGGGTTTGTTTGTCAGGGGTTTTTTGAGTATGCTTGGCTGATTTGAAAATAGGAGTAAAAGTTGTAAGGGATAGAATGCAAGGAAAGCAAAGTTCACAATTATAATTCCAGCTTAATTAATTTTGATGATTTTTTTCCAAGTCAGGTTTGCAAGTATTTTTCCAATGATTCTGTCAATATTTTTATCTAACCGTTATTGTATGGTGGAAATGATAATTTATTGAAGCATCCCTCGGGTTTCCAGGGATCATGACTTGTGTGTTGTGCTATTCTTGCTAGACAGGACCATGCATCAAAGATAATTCAACAGGCTGGATTATTTTGTAGACTCCGCTCAGAAGCAGCCTGAGGCAAGTTAGCACACAGTCTCTTGCTGCCTCTGTATTTTCCACTAGCCATGAACATGTGCATCTCTCAAGTCTGAGATTAAAAAAAGGAGAGCCTTGTTTTTGCTACCTCACTTCACAAAATGTAAAGAAAATTATCTGAAAAAAAAAAAAACCACCACAAAGCCACCCTTGTTGTCCAGTTCTTCCCCTCAAGAAAAATGCCTTTCTTTCCCAGCCATGACATCTTTAACACAGCAGACATACATGTTCTCTTGGTGTAGAAGCATTATCCAAAAATGTGGTCCTTTCCAATAAACAGAACCTCTTCTTGTACTGATATTTTTCACTTGTCTGTCTAGACTCTCATAAATCAGACATGGCTTTTTGAGCCCTTGTATTCACTGTGGCTACTTTAAAATATCTAATGTTCTCCCATATTCTGATAGTTTAATTTTCCTAATTAGGTGCTGATGCTCTGAGAGGAAGGAAAGCATTACCATTGTAAATGTATCTGTCATTGTCACATAACCTCTCTGTATCTCACCCTGCAGCTGCACTTGTCTGCCTGTGTTGTTTGTGTTTTAATGAACAGATGCTTCACTGCGTTTCATGGAGTCTATAAATTTCCTAAGACCCCAAATGTTACTCTCAAACTGCCTAAGAATAATAAACCTTTTTCCTCAGTGCAGGATCTTACACTTGCAGTTTAGCCCTCTAGTTTGCTGAGACATTGTGCAGGCATAAATCTGGGCCATGGCTCTGTCTGAAATAAGGTATGCTAATTATTTATAACATCACATAGCAACCACTCCACATCCTTAACTAGTATTTCATGAGCCAATCAGAGTATTTCTTTTATCCCTTGTTAAGCCTTAGCATCAGCTCAGGAGAAAATCATTTTAGCAGAGTTAACACCATGTAAATACTACTTCAGATGTACTTTTCATGACTTTATTTTATTGAAAAAGTTTGTAATGATAATGCACATCTTATTTGTGGCTTTTGTTATTTGTCAGGTTTTTAGAAAAGCAAGAGGGCTCCTGCTGCATGTGCTTCCATTACTCTACCTTAGAAATAAACAATGAGATGTTTGTACAGCCCTACTTTATAATTTATTGACCATGGTTTAAATCCCTTACATTAAAAGTGAATCTTTTAAATCCAGTATAAGGAGCTAAGAATGTAACCTCTGTTCCTGTGTTTAGCAGCCAGCCCCTCTTATCTGTATGAGCCTGGCTGAAGAAAGCATCAAGCCTTAGTCTATACTGCCTTTAGTAAGGATTCCCCCCCCCCCTTTTATTTCCCTCCAATTCTGACCATGTGCTTCTTAAAATAATTTTAAGGTGTTCAAAATTCTGGTGTAGAAAATATTTATGTATTGCATTAGGCTGCTTTTGAACTAAACTGATTCCCGAAACCTGGCAAATTCCTCTGACATTCACCTTCATAACTGTTCACTCTTTAAATACGTGAAATATATATGTAGCACTTAAACTAAGTGTTTTACATTAACTGAGTTCGCTCTAGGTCAGTGTTCTTTGTGAGCAGCAAACAAGACATAATCTTCTGTCTGAAAGCTCAGTGGATGGCATAGTAGACTCTCTTGAGATGCAGAAAATGTGCATGTCTGATGATTCAGTGTCCAGACAGTTTCTGCTTTTGAATTATTAAACCACTACATAATCTTAAATAACGCCACTGCTGTCATGGAGTATTTTATATGCTAGAGTCTAAAATACTGGGTTTTATCCTCTTGTCCCTATTTAATGGAAAATGGGAGAGCATAAGGAGACTTCTGAATGCAATGGGATAGGTTACTTACACACATGGTGTGAGCAGGTTGCTGTAAAGAGAAAAGTCTTGAGAAAGCCATGAAATTTGTATTTAAAATAGGAACAGTGGGAGCCACAGTAGTGTCATTGCTCCTGTCCACCACAGAGGAAAGCCTAATTTGAGTTAGGGCCCAGAATTAGCTGGCAATGCTGAGCACCAGAGATTTGCATCTGCCATCATCACTGCTGGCTTAGTGAACCATAGGGATGTGCTGTATGCTGGGAGTAATAAAAGTGATAGTCCCCAGCTCCAGAGAGAAGACTGACACAATTAACTTCGCAGCATCATTGACTGCCCAGGAACACTCTTTTTTTTTTTTTCTAATGGTGTTTATCTGCACATTCTCTGTTCGCAGGGCTTAGTCAGTTAATGTAAGTACTGTGCTTAGAGGCTTATTTACCCAACACATTGTAGTCATTATGAAGAACCAAGTTCTCACAGTCAAAGGTAGGTATGTGTTGAGCTTTTGTTGTGTAAGCTCCTGGAAAATGCAGTGGATCTGTCAGATCTATGTAGAGACAGGAAGAGAGATAGGCTGCTGCACAGCAAGTGCATCTCAGTTGGACCAGGATTGGACCTTGCAGTGCATTTTCAGCACAGTATCAAGAAGCACATGAGTTTGAGTTCAGGATCATCCACTTCTGGTGATGTAAGGCATATTGTAAAACGGGTGGTATTACCCAAGCAGACACCACAGGACTGAAGAGGTTAGATGATGACTGCTGGTTGTTATGGGCATTAAAATCACTCTTCATGTCCTGTGCTTTTCTGAAAGCTCATGTGGAGGGCTTGACAATTGCCACTGCCTCACAGTCCAGGGGGAGCTCAGCATATTGCTCTTCATTGTAGAGAGTCAGAACTGTGGACTAGGGAGGAGTAGTCCTTTTTTCTCCAGCTCTTTGGATTTCAGCTTTTCTCATCTGTTGCCATTTCTGGCATATTTGCTCATCCAACAGTTCATGTCTTCCAATTTTCAGTCTCAGATATTCTCTCAAATTATATCCTTTCTTTACCTCTTCTACTTCCTGTGTCTGGATCAGCTCAAGTCTTTCAGCTCAGTAGACTATGCACGAAATACATTTACTGCCTCCATGTTCTTCTCGCTGGCACCTTCTCTATTGTAAATGCTTTCACTCATGTGTCCATGCTAGTCCTAACACTTTGCTGTTTCCACTGTAAGATTTTTAGTTACAGATATTACTGGTCATGAGCAGTATGGTCATGTCTCTAAATTCAAACAACATTGAAAGCTAGACATAAGAATACTTATTATGTTGCCTGCAACCCAGTAGTAGCAAGGAAGAGGGTGAGTTAAGGAATTGGTACAAGTTTTCTATTTCTTGTCACTAATCTTTTGACGGTGTGTTGGTCACAGTGCTGGAGCCCTTGCTGTCACCCTCATGCTTGCTAACACAGGGAGATCAGTAAGCTTGCAGGCTCCAACCTTTAACACATGGGAGAAGAGCTGGTGAGCAGACACTGTGTGCCACTGAAGATACTCTGTTTGTGGCAAATACACCTGCTGGAGAATTTTCCATGAAGTATTTTTGTAGTAAGCATATGTTTGTTGACATGTTTTTGCATATATGATTCCATGGGATTTCTGTTCTTTAGGATAGTCAGTTTGACTTGACAAGGCCCTGGCCAACTGGAACCAAGTTGGTCTCCTTAGGAGTAGGGGTGTTGAACAGATGCCTTCATGAGGTCTTTTTCAACCTACTTTAGGTTGTTGGTTTGTTTGGGTTTTAATTGGTTTTGTTGAAAACTAAGACCCACAGTAAATAATATTTACTTTTTTACTTTAAAATAGACCATCTAAACTTCTAGAAAAAAATTCTCTGCTTCTAAAAATGTAAACCAGGTCAGTACCCAGCATTAAGTTAAAATTCAAATGCATTTGAGTTCAACTGAATGTATTGATTGAAGATAGCTTTTTCCACTGAAAATTTTGAAGGATTTTGTTTCTTATTGAACATAAACAGATTTTTTTTTAAACAAGCTTTTGAAAAATCTCTTGTTTTCCTCAGCTCTAGATGGAACTTAATCCTGTGCACAGCAGATTTGGTCCTGCATCACTGAACCCAGTGGGAGTACTGGTGGTGGGAAGGTTCAGGCTCACAATGCCAAATCTACTGTTGCTGATGTGGCATTGATGCAGAGTTGTCATGCTTGTCCCTGTCTCATATGTGATATATAAGCTTAGGGAGTGTTCCTCACATCTTACGTGAAAGGCAGGTAACTCTGAGAAGCAAATTTTCAGTAGCTAAATCTGTAACTTCCATCATAGTGGAAAAGTCTGTTTGGGTACGATGAACTGTATCACTTAGGATGTGTCTTTTTTTTTTTTGGTCAGCTGCTGTAGCTGAAACATGAACAAATCTGTTCAGGTGTGTGATAAAGGCACGGAGTGGGGGAATGGGTTTTTTCTATGCAGTATTCTTATGTGGAAGAACAGTTTAGGCATCCAGAGTAACAACCACTTTTGTACACGTGACTGGGCGTTATAATAAATAGTTCTAGTGAACTGGGATATAAATATTTAATTGGAAGAACAAGAAAAGTGAAATGTTTCCCGTGACACCCTTTGGCTTCCAGTAATTCCATCTTGTATCTTAAGGTCACCTGCAGAATGGAAGTAACTAGAAGTTCTCTCTTTCTCTCTTTTTTTTCTTTTTAACGCTCCATTAATGGCCTCCTTTCTATTTAATTAATAATTGACATGTCTGAAGTGTAAGAGATAAATGGGAAAACAAGCAGACTAGAGAATGCCTAACAAAGTGCTTTACTGGAGTTGTTTGTTCAACATATTCCAGCTTGTACATTGGGAAAGCCAGCTTTTTGTTGGGGAGGGAGGAACCAGAGAGTCCTCCTGTATGGCTTTACGTACTCCCTGATATATGTTTACTGTCATTTCTAGGAGTTCCAACACCCAGTCCAGAAATCCTTCGACATACCTTGAATATGCTTGTACGGGAGAGGAAAATATACCCAACTCCAGATGGCTATTTCATTGTAACCCCACAGACTTATTTTATAACACCATCTCTCATACGAACTAACAGTAAATGGTACCATTTGGATGAGAGGATACCTGACAGGTCTCAATGTACCTCTCCACAACAAGGAACTATAACTCCCTCCACCTCGGGATGCGTCAGGGACCGAACACTACCCAAAAACCACTGCGACTCCTGCCATTGTTGCAGAGAAGACATGCACAGCATTCATGCATCTACCCTACAGAGGAAATCAGCAAAAGACTGTAAAGACTCATACTGTCCTCCTTCATTATGTCAAGTCCCACCTACTGAGAAAAGTAAAAGTACTGTCAATTTTTCATATAAAGCAGAGACACTCACAAAGCCTAAGGATGTAGAAAAGCAGTCTAAGAAATTCGGACTCAAATTATTCCGGTTAAGTTTTAAGAAGGACAAGACAAAACAGTTGGCAAATTTCTCTGCCCAGTTTCCTCCAGAGGAGTGGCCGCTAAGGGACGAGGACACTCCTACCACTATACCTAGAGAGGTAGAAATGGAGATTATCAGGCGCATTAACCCAGACTTGACTGTGGAAAATGTCATGAGGCACACTGCACTAATGAAGAAACTTGAAGAAGAAAAAGCTCAACGAAGCAAAGCAGGATCTTCAGCTCACCACAGTGGACGAAGTAAAAAGAGCAGGAATCACAGGAAGTCTCATGGGAAATCAAGGTCACACAGCAAGACTCGGGTGTCCAAGGGAGACCCATCAGATGGCTCTCATTTGGATGTACCTGCTGAAAGGGAATATGAGTTCTTTGATCCCTTGACTCGATCCCCACGGGAAGGCTGTTTTATAATAGAGCACAAGGGAGATAATTTTATAATGCACAGCAATCCTAACATGATTGAATCTCACTTTCCCATGACACCAGAGTGGGATGTATCTGGTGAGCTGGCCAAAAGAAGAACTGAAATGCCTTTCCCTGAACCTTCCAGGGGAAGCTCCCACTCCAAGGTCCACCGGAGCCACAGCCATACACAGGATAGAAGATCAAGGAATGAGCGGTCCAGTAAGGCTAAAGAAAGGTCTAGATCCATGGATAATTCCAAGGGACCTCTGGGCTCAGCTACTTTAGGCACACCTGAAGATATGGGTGAAGGCTGTAGCCCAGATGACCAAACAACTAGCCAAGCTTACATTGATGATAGTACCTTAAGGCCATCTCAGTCACTCAGTCATCAAAGGGCTCTGATTTCATCTGCAAGCTACAAAGAGACTTGCATCCCTGAAAAAGCTAGTGGCAGTGTAGAAACCCCCAGTTCTTGTAGTCTATTGGAACAAAGCAAGCCTACAGAGAATTTGCCATCATATAGCGAGCTTAACTCCTGCACAACAAAATCTGCAGTTGATGACTATTTTCAGTGCAACACATCCAGTGAGACTGTGCTTACTGCTCCATCACCACTGGGAAAGAATAAAGAGGATCATGATACACTGACAGGGACAGATGGGCTCAAAAAAATGACTCCCACAGAAAGACAATCTCAGCATATTGCTAGGGAGCCTGGGGTGCACAAAGAGGAGTCCCCAAAGGGCCCAAGCAGTGGTTCAGTGATTGCTGGCCAAACTCCAGAGGTGATTGCAAATGGGCGGCTTGTTCAACATCATAGTGCTGAATCAAGCAGCCTTGATAAAAGGAAAGAAATATTTAGCAAGGATACACTCTTTAAACCTCTGCACAACACTCTTTCTGTGAATAGTTATCATAAGTCTAGCACGCCCCTGCTAAAGCCCCATCAAAAAACCCCCTCTGACACATTACCAGTGAGATGTGAGAAACTTGAACAAGCGATAGTGACCTCAGTTACACAAGTCATGCCTGTTTCACAGAGACAGCAAGAGACAACTGGAAACCAGGAGGCCTCCTTCGACTACTACAACGTATCTGATGATGACGACTCAGAGGAAGGAACCAACAAAAATGCCGAGGATGAAAAGAACAGGGATGATGTTGGTACAATGCAGTGGCTCCTAGAGAGAGAAAAGGAGAGGGATTTGCAGCGGAAGTTTGAGAAGAATCTGACTCTTCTCACCCCAAAGGAAACAGACAATAGCAACAACCAGAGAGCCACTCATTCAGCCCGCCTGGACAGCATGGACAGCAGCAGCATTACTGTGGACAGCGGGTTCAACTCTCCACGGTAGGACTGCCACATTCATTGCAGCTTTGCAGACTAGAAAGTTCCATTTATAAGTGTATGTGTGTGTGATATTGGTGACGTAGGGCCGTATTAAACAATTTCACATGTTTTCAGACAGTGTTTTCTACAGCTCTAGAATCTGCCATTCAGATGTGTGGGTTTCAGTGTAAGCAGCCAATAACGATTGCGGCACTGACTCTGTATTAGTTTTTCTGTTTGCTGAAAACTCCCTTGCATCCTTTTTTTTCTGTATTGAAATGTGTTTGCATTTAGAATAGATGGGATGAGCTGCTGCATACTCCCCCCTTCCCTTTCCCTCTAAGATACTATCAAGACTAATCGGAGGACTAGGCATGACTAAGCAGTATAATCTTTGGCTCAGACAAAAAAAAAACCCACCAACCAACAAACCAGAATGAAAGCCATGATGATTGGTTTGGGTTTGGGCATTTTGTTTCTTTTCTGAAAATTTTTGGAAGTGTCTCTGTCACCATTGCAAACTGTTGAGACTGGAAAAGCTGCTCTTCCCACAGGGCTGAAAGTACTCAGGACATTTGAACTTCAGAAGTGGTCCAGCACTGCATCAGCAGAGAGGGGGGTGCTGTGCCTCTAAGATATTTGAGGAAAGAGTCCAGATGCTTGTGTGCGGTGGTGCTGGTTAGGCATTTCCATTTCAGGAATCTCGGGCATCATGGAAGTCTCAGTGTGCTAGGAGTCTCTTACAGGCATAGGGAGGAGTTGCTGGTGTGTTCCCTGTCCTGGAGATTTCACAAGCTCATTTCCAGGTTCAGAATCCTCCACGAAAGCCTTCTTCCTTCTCTCTGACCTTTGACAGTCCTAGGTCCCTGCTGGGATGAAGCTTGACTGGCTTTGTATGCCCTGGATAGCAACCCATCAGAGTTCAGAACAGTGACTCCAGGAGCACAGAAATCATTTACAGTAGTAATTCTTTTATAGTGTTTTACTTAAGCTTAAAGTATTTATTGTCTGTGTTTAAAAATAAAGCCTCCAAGACTGGATTTCTATTAGGTGAAAGAAAATGGTGGTTTTGGGGTTTGTTTTTTTTTTCTTCCCTCTCCCCCCCTACCCCCCCCCCCCACGGGCCCGGTGTCCTCGTGCCTTTCTTTTTTCT
>NDXB01000884.1:199815-237362 GCA_002631895.1 Agapornis roseicollis
ACCCCCCCCCCCAAGGTGCTCTTATTCCTCGGAATTACTTTTGGTTTTTTTTAGTCTCTAGTGAAGGCTCTCAGAAAGGCACACAAAGCATCTCCTGCTTCTACACAGCTCTGAATTTCATTTTCAGTTAAAAGTCACATCACATGGCTACTCCCACTTGGTGTTGATGACAAGGCAGCAGTTACTGGGCCTGCTGCAGCATGCAGTGATTATCAAACTAGAGCTGGCTTTTAACATATGTTTCATTTTCCTGAGTTAAAAGTTTGAAAAATAGTTTGAGTAAACTGTACCACTTCTGGTGAGCCCAGCTTGAAGAAAGAAACTTAAGAAGGTTTTGAGTTTGTTCTTGTTACTGATAGTTCAGCAGATGCTTGGCATCTTTCTCACATACAACGGCTGTATGGGGCAATTTGCTCTATTCTTTTTTAAATGTAATCTCTTCTTTTAGCTGAAGTGCTATACTTGCAGTCAGTTTTTGTGGGGGAGTGTGTGGTGATGGTTTATTCTTGCACAGCCTGACTCACTCTGCAGAGTGCGTTTCACCTTCAGGATAGGATGTTGACTGGATAAAAATCAGTTCTTCGACTACTTATGCTAGCTGAATATTAGGTGTATGTCTCTGGTTAATGCAAAGGCAGACATTTCATTCCCTAGTTATTACACAAAAGCTAAAATTTCTGTTGATGTTAAACTTAGCAGGAGAACAGAACATGCCAAGTATACTGGATTTAGTGCTGCTATACCACTTCGTTTAGATGAAAAAGAAAACAGATAAGCAGCTTTTAAAAATCATTGTATTCTATGCATCTCTTTTATTTTACTGTTATTAACAAATGCCTTTTTTTTTGGCAAGGCCACATGAAGTGAGCTTTTTTCTTTAAAAAAAAGAAGCCAACATTTTGTGTGGTTTTCTTGCATATTTGTTTTGTAAGACCAATGGATAGTCTGGATATTTCAAAGGCTTTTTCATGAGCTTTGCATCAAAATTATTAAATTGGCTAATTTTGCTGAGTTTTGGTCACTTCTTGGTATAAGTCTATAAGAATATATTGAGCTTTGGCTATAATTGGAATCCTGTTTTACTTTCCTACCTTATAACAGAAATGTACTGCACAACCCTTTTTTAGGAAATACAGAAAAGCCACCCAGCATCCATCTGGTAAGATTCACCTAGATCTGACAGTGTCCAGTAGCAGATGCCTAGGGAAGAATAAAAGAACATGATGTGCATGTAGTGATATTCCTCAGGTATACTCTTCTAGCAGTGGTATATTTTCATTTAAACTGAAATGTACAGTGTTGCTTTGGGAATCAAAACTACCAATTCCACACTGTGAAAGAAAAAGTATATTTTTAAAGTGTGATAAATTAAAAAAGGGGCATTAAAAAACCTCAAACAAACAGCAAAACCCCCAAAACCCAGGGTGCAGTTAAAGAGATTTACAGTGGTTTGACTTCAGTTGTTTTGTGTGTTAATTCATGAACACATCCCCATTAGGAAGACAACCTCACAGTATTTTGTTCATTGCTTCTATGCAAGTTGTATATATAATAAAACTTAGATGTCAATATTAATTTTATTCCTTTATTTTTAGAGCTTATATAATACTGCTGCTCTTTTGTCACCTAAAGAAAGAGCTAATTTTAGCATTACTCTGCATGGAAAATTCTCACTGCAGTCTTTGTGTATACATGTTGTAATGGTCAGTTTGTAATACTGGAATTGAAAATGTTTGAAGATCTGGAATTGGTGGTCCCATAAAGAATGATATGATACTGAATGATCTCAGAAAAACAAATTTGCATCTATTTTCATTAAGAAGCAAAGGGAGCGGAATCAAAAACTGAGGAACAGAAATGCACCACATGTCATTGCAGCTCACAGAGATCTCTTGCAGTGTGTGTCAGCCATCATAGCTGTTTGGAAGTACTGACAATAAGGTGGTAATTGGCAGAAGATGATCAGAACCAATTTGACCAATTTAAAAGATATATGGGAGTTTTCCTAAAAGCATAATTGATTTTCCAGATTCAGTCAGTTTAAGATGATGTAAATCTCCCTACAGCTAAACAAGTTGTTTCTTTCTTCCCCTATGCCATGCACTGACACATTTGTCCCCTGCCACATCCAAAGGTGTTCATTCCTCCTCTTCCTCTGATGCTAGTACTAATTTTTTTTTTATCCTTTTTTGTTATTGTTCTTTTCTTTCTTCTTAGGGCTAGTATTTAACTGAGAGCAGTCCCTGATCTGGCTAGCTGCAAGGCTCAGCATCAGGGAAGCAGCAGGAACATGTGGCAGGGTCAGGTCCACACAAGGCAGGCAAGAGCTGCCCATTTCAGTAGCAGGTAAATTTAGGTTGATTTTAAACTGACTATGAAATTCCGTCATTAGTATCATTGTTTCTAGTTCTTATTTAACAAACCCATTCAGTTTTCAAAATGTATTCTGTCAGCATCTCCATAGCAAGTGGTGATGTCATTTTGCAAAGAAGTAGGGAAGGATGCATAATCAGGGGCCACATGACTGTTTGTAAGACAAATCTGTATGCACAAGAACACATTCTGTGGAGATGACATGGAGCTGTTGGAACAAGTCCAGAGGAGGGCCACAAGGATGATCAGGGGACTGGAGCATCTCCCATATGACGACAGGCTGGGAAAGCTGGGGCTGTTCAGCCTGGGGAAGAGAAGGCTGTGTGGAAACCTCATAGCAGCCTTCCAGTATCTGAAGGGAGCCTAAAGGGATGCTGGGGAGGGACTCTTCATTAGGAACTGAAGTGACAGGACAAGGGGTAACGGGTTCAAACTTAAACAGGGGAGGTTTAGATTGGCTATAAGGAAGAAATTCTTTCCTGTTAGGGTGGTGAGGCACTGGAATGGGTTGGCCAGGGAGGTTGTGTTGTAGGCAGTGTTCAAGGCTGGGTTGGATGGAATCTTGGGTGACGTGGTTTAGTGTGAGGTGTCCCTGCCCATGGCAGGGGGTTGGAACCATGGAATCAGNCTGGCGGTATGCCAGGTTGGATGAAGCACTGGGTGACATGGTTTAGTGTGAGGTGTCCCTGCTTATGGCAGGGGGTTTGGAACTAGATGATCTTAAGGTCCTTTCCAACCCGCACTATTCTATGATTCTATGAGATGAAAAAATATTAATAGTAGAAGGGTAACAAAAAGTAGTGGTAAAACTAGCCATAGCATATCTTGGCTGAGTTTTTTAAAAGCTATCTTTTTAAAAGACTACAGGCTCCTCTGTGTACATAATTAGATGTATCATTAAAAGGTTTAGTCTCTAAGAGTGCTCAGTGTCCTGTCCTTCCCATGGATAACTGACATGTTAGAACTGAAGGAATGTTACCCATTTAATGAATGAAATACCAGCACTAGCTTTTGTGTAGGGCATGATCACAGACAAGGTAGTTAAGATTTGTCAGCATCTTATCAGTTGCAGTTGCTTCAGCTTCAAAGCAAAATTTCAGTGTTTTATTTAGAAGCATTGTGGGTTTAATGTAAAGTACCATCTTTAGTTAATACTCTGTGTACAAAAACGTAAGTAGAATAGGAGACAATAAAGGAAGCTGTGTTACATGATTGCTTCCCTAGCTCTGCCTAATCACAGAGCTGATTTGATGAAGTTTGCAAAAATGCGCCAGTCAGGGAAGAAAATTAATATATTCCATATGCAAAATGGAAGCTATTTCCTTGAGTGAAAAATCCAGATGCTTGGTACTGGTTCAGCTTCCAGTTTGTGTGACAGCTTCAGCTCTGCTTAGTGCTATGCCTATGTTACAGTATGATGACTGTTGAGTACCTCTGGAACCCATTTTGGAGGAACATATGTATACTGTCAAAATGAGATGGTTCATTGATGTGACATTACATACAAACACAGGAAGCCTATTCTAAAACACTCTATTCTCCTTTCCTGTCTGGTCAATAGATATATAGGCATGTCGTATATGAGCATGTATACATATTTCTTTTCCGTTCCAGTACTCGTGAGAGCCTGGCATCCAACACTTCAAGTATTGTTGAAAGCAACAGACGTCAGAACCCAGCTCTGAGCCCTGCACATGGTGGCGCGGGCCCAACATTCAACTTCAGAGCCACTGCAGACCCACCCACAAGTGAAGCTGAGAAACTGCAGAAACCTGCTAACTGCCTGCAAGCTTCTGTCACTAGTGTCTGATAATCATCCTGACTCAGATCTTCTGTCTTGTTCTATACAGCAAAGTTTACGACACTGGGACTGATGTTTACATCTTTGGGGAAAAATAAAAAAATGCATCTCAACCACAGTTTTAGTGTTTACTTAAACTGTGCTGCTATGTAGACTAGGGGCAACAAAGAAATCTTTATTTCAAGGTATCGCTTTTCACATTTGCGGCTCTGTAGCAACAGAATAGCAGTAGGGATAATATGTACACTTTTTGCTTCACTTAATTGTAACTGAGCACATATATGAAAGTCTAGACACTGTAAGTGTAAATCTGCATTTTCAATGTCCATGCAGTTGCCAACTTCATTTAAAAAAAATGCCACAGATGTGTGATGCCCCTGGTCAGAGGCTAAACTCTGCTGCAGAGTTGATCGTTTTTTGCTTCAGAAACTGAGCCACTGCTGAAAGTAACCAGGCAGGATCACCATGAGGAAAAACAATGCCAAACATGACAAGTGGTGACCTCAGCTCTATCTGTGAAGTATTAATACTAATCAGTCATTTTCACTGTGTGTTCTTGTGACACAATTCTGCGAATACCCATTTAAGCAAGTACAAAGAGGTTTGGGGTTTGTTTTGTTTTTTTCCAAGTGTGGAGGGTGGTAAGGGAGATGCTTCTGCTTTGTGTTTCAAAAGTATGAGAGTTGTTTACTTAATGAGACATGCTACTTGACCTTCAGTAGTTACAAATGAGGAGGTGGGCCTTTGCATAAAGGTGAGAGTGGGGAGGGAAGGGGAAGTTATAATTGTCATGAAGCCACAATGTGGAGTGACACAAAGTACAACAAATGTCTTCAGTATAAATCAAGTACTTAAAAAAGATAATCTAATTCTTGTGTCACTTCCGGTATTGCAACTTGCCATTAATATAGGAGTCAGGATAATTAATTTCTTGGAACAAAAATATTCTTTATGATATAAATGACAAGTATGGCCTGAAGAATTGATTTCTTTCTAGTGGAAGGACATAAATCTATTTTATGTAGCTTATTAAATAGAATGCCTAAATTAGGCTATTAAAAATAGCATACATTGTAGTGATTATCAGAGAACAAAATTTAGAGAATTATAAGCTTCTGGCCTTTTTATTCAGTGGATGTTATTTGCAATTTAGCGTTTTATGGACACATCTGATTTCTAGAAATTAAATGGGTCCACATGGTTGGCAGTAGACATCTGAATTCTGTTCATATGGTATATCCTAATTTCTCTCCCCTAAACTGTTACTCCAAAGTAATTAGTACTATGCTAATTACCACAGAGTAACTTCTAAGGATAGCTAAATTCCAAGAGTAATTTGTAGGTGTAGGGTCACATTCTGCTCTGTTACTCATGCAACCTGGTAGTGCAACAAACTGACTTCAAATATAACTTTTCTTCCTTTTTCTTTTTTTTTTTTTTAATCAGAACAGATGAATTGGTGGAAGAATAACAAAGATACAAAAATGTTCAACACCCCAAATTGTTGCAAAGAAAAGTGACATTTACATTGTCTAGCTCTTGTAGTACACAGGTATGAAACCCAGCTATACATACTGAAAACCAGTATTTTGATCAGGTTCTGGTGACATGTATTACTCTGTACACAATGTCATTTGAGCTTCACTCATGTTCTCTGTTGTCACCAGAAGCCTTACGTTACACAGTTGGATATTGTTCATTTACTTATAAAATGGCTTTCTAACTCCGGACACAATCAGTTTCGCTTTCTGTCAAGAACACCCAGTCAATGCACAGGTCTGTTTTCCTTGGTTTCACTGTATAATTTCCATTTCATAGGAGCAATAAGACCTTTCAGTGCACATAAAGAAAATTATTGTGGTTTTGGTTGGTTATCAAAGTCACTTGGCCTTTAGCCTTCTGCCTTATACCTTCCAAGATGTGCTCTAATTACCATATAATGCTTTGCATGACGCATCTTATTAAATATGTAACTCCAGCCGTACTTATTCCATGCAAACTGTACAGTCAGAGTTTTTGTGGGGAATTGTTATATACTATGCAGTGGCTGACTGTGATTTTGTTTCCAAGGTAAGCTCTTACATCAGTAGTATGTATCAATTCAGTAAATAAAAATGTCGAAACAATAAAGAAATTCACAGCGATGATCTGAAGTACTAACGGCAGCATTAAAATGTGAACAGCGGAAACAGATTTCAACTTTGGGTGAGGTATTTGTCATAAACTAATCAGAATTTATGCAGGCAGCTGGTTGTACAGAAGACATAATTCCAACAGAATATGATGGTACATACCTATGTAGTATGATATTTGCTAAAGTTCCCAGAGACCAGCAAACAACATAAATGTCATATTAATGTTGGCATGGTATTGTACCAATATTAATGTGACTCTTGGAATATGGAATGTAAACAGAAGTTTCAAATAGAAACGTTCTAATCCTGAATTTTATTTTTCTTTTTCCTTTTAATATCAACAATGGAATATAAGGAAATTCCATCTTGAGGTTCTAGTAACAAAGCCACGAGAGTGGAGCTTGAGTGCTTTATGTCACCCTAATCCTTTGATGAAATCATAGCCTTGTATTACGTGGTTGCTTGTCTATCATTCTTCTTCTAATGTATCAATTTTAAGGTTTACAGAGTTAGATTAGGTTGAATCTGTGTTGTGTTCAACTGTAAAGGGTCAACACAAATCTGTCGGCATTTTGCACACTTAATATGTATTATTATAATACAACATGTTACTTTTATGGTAATTTTTTTTACACATATAACTACCTCCATGAATTTGATGAAATGCAGCAACATGAAAAGTGTATTGTACAAAGCAAGGTTAAAAACTTTGAAGCATTAGGTCATGGCATTCTCTTGTGTGTCAATGCTTGCATATGAAGTCATCATGTCTCCATTGCCACAGTTTCCTTCTACAATATTAGAAATCTGGCTATTAGATGAGTCACTTTAAGACTTTGAAAAGGCTGCATAATTGGGGTAAAAGTGAAAAGAAGGCTGAAACCTTCTATCGTCTCCCCAGTTACTGCTAAAATTTCTGCCTGGTAGAACTTGAAAATGTATTTGTAATTTAGCAAATTAGGAACATCTATGGTCTGTGAAATATGATTGACGGTTTGGGGTTTAACAGAAGACACTCTGGGTATTTTCTTGGCAGCCTTCAAATACTTTGGGCCCTATTCTGCCTCCATCTTTGTCAACATACCAGGTCGTAGTTTCTCTGAACTGGCAAGGGTGTTAAAACAGCTCTTCCTTTAATGATAAACACTGTTTTCTAGGTTGTGTGCATCTAAAATGCTTGCTCCTATGGAAATTACCAACAGCCTTTAATTGGCTTTGCTGGGAGCAGTATTAGGGTCCCTACTCAAGGTATGTGCCTGTTGTTCAAAGAACATGGGCGAGTTTCCAAGAAAAATCAAGCTGGCTTTTGAAATGTAGCCAGCTGCAACAAGCCACCTTTCAGGAGGGAAGCAAGAAGGATTTTTCCAAAAACCAAAGGAAGAAAGTGGCAGTTGAACCTAAGCAGATCACATTTATATACAAATCCTGATTTATGAACACTTTTCAGCAAACCTAGTACCATTATTCTGATGCAAATTAATACACAATCATCAGTTGAGCTAATTTTGCCATTTTAAGGGTTTCAGTTAAAAAAAATGTAAGAAATTAGCTGTTTGACTTCTTGCACCACTGTAAAACATCTGCTATGCGCAAAACAATGTTCATTCAACTTTAAGAGGTAAAATGTATTGGAAAACAAATATTTTTATGAAAACCATGGCCTAAGTGCTTGCCAGCAGGAGTTGTATTAGAAAAGAGAACAAGCAACCTGGTATTCAGAGTATCCATAAACATGGATAATACTTGGCACTTACATCACACCTTTTTGCCTGAGGGCCTCGAAGCACTTGTCATAGTACCAGCTAAGCCTGGCAAGCCTATGGGGTAGGTAGGGTTTACTGGCCCTCCTTAATGTCCAGGCACACTGGAAAACATGAAGGCCAAGAGTCTGCAGAATAATTTATTAATCAGTTGCTTTCTCAAAGTTACTGGATTAAGTCTAATAGTTAACCAAAGTGTTTATTGTTTATGCTCTGAAGTTACTCTTTGATACGTTCAGTTTAAGTAGCAGAGAAACTACTTTGCAGTCCTGTAAAGACACTTGGGTTAGCAGTGCCAAAACCAACCAAGTTTCCCATCACATGAGTACTGCCAGCAGTGGTCTTAGAAGCAGTTATTTCAATTAGAAATTTGTTTTTCAAATACATTTCACAGAGCTTTTCCCGACACAGTTGTTCAAATTATTATGCTGACAAAGCAAATAGCAGTCCTAATCTGGTGTTGCACCCACAGTTTACAATTCTCTTTGCTCTTCTGAAGAAAAACTGTACAGTATTAGAGAGAAAAGTTCTATTTTTTACAAAATTCTTTTAAAAAAGGGTATATATCTAAAATGTTCCCCCCAGCATAAGTAAAGTGCATCGTTACTGCATGAGAAGCATGCAGTGGACCCACCAAAAGCCAAGCTGGTGCTAGAAGAAAACGGGACTATCACACTTCTTATATAGCGGCGCTCTAAGTGGTAGCTTGTGCAGGTGCAAATCTGTCGTAACTCCCCTGATCTCCTGCGGATCTGAGGGAGATGGGAATGGGTCGTTAACTCCATTGAAGCTCAGTTCTGAGCTGAGGGTTTCCGTGTTCCTCCCCCAGCCCCAAGACACTAGGTGCAGAGAAGGAGCAGAAGGCCACCCGCACACACCTGGCTCTGGAAGGGCAGTCTGGGCACAGCCACCCAGCTGGGATGCTGCGACATCCACCGCACGTATCCTGCCTTGGAAGGGCAATCTTGCGCACGGAATGCGTGCCCTCGTGTTGTATAGCAGTTAGAGCCACCCAAAGGACACCTACCCAGAAGTATGAAAGGGCCCTTGGAGTAATCGGCACAGATGTTACTTTTATATGTGGAGGAAATTTAAGTTTAAAGGGTTCTGCAGGTAATTTTCTGTGAGTGACTGAATGTGGCTGTTGCATTAGGTTTAAATGAGTTAATAAATGCAAGTGGGACTTACTGTATGTTAGAAGGGAGTTTTGCAGCCAAGACTGCCTTGTATAAATGTGTTTGCACTGAAAAAAAATAATTAAAAAGTTAACTTGGTCTCTGGTTGCTGTAAAGGTCATCCAAGATGGATGTTCTGTTTATATTGTATAGTATTTCATATGAAATAATTGCAGTTCATGAAATGTCTTCCCTAACGTTACTGATTTATAACAGCACATTTGTAACATGGTTTTTATTGTGTCAGTGTACCATATTGTAAATGATGATTACTTGTCATGCTTAGTATAATAATTTAAAGGAAAAAAAAAGGACAGGGATTTTTGTAAGTCTATATTTGAAAGTCCCTCCATATGGTAATATTGTGTTCATGTTGTTTATGTAGTGTTGTGTGAAATATCCATTTTGGATTGTGTTACTTTTTAAAATATTAAATAACATTTGGTTATATGTTTTAAGTGGATTCTTTGCACCAACTGGTGGTTTTTAGAGAAAATACTTAATGTTTCCATGTAACACAGTTTCTCTCCCTCACTTAGGAAACCTTGGACAACAAACCAAATACCTCAGGAAAACAAGGGTTGTAACAACTTGCTGTTTCCATGTATGCTTCGTAAAAGGTCTCTGAGTCATTCTAGTAAGAGCACAAGGGAGAAAATTCACCAATTTTGAAACATTCTGGTTTGGACTGGACATGAAGGTGATGGGTGCAGCAGCAGTGTGATCCCCACTGACCCTGTGAGCGCCCAGCTGAGTGCACCCAAGCTGCAGGAAATGAGAAGTCCATTGGGGCATCCTGATGCCGAGAGCAACAGCTGTCAGGTCCCTCTTTTCCCTCCAGATTCATGAGCCAAAGGAGGACCTGGTGCACACACCCCATAAAAAGGGCTCTAGCAAAGAGATTTTTTCACATTCTTAAAAAAGAATAGTACGTTTTGTTTTCCACACTGTGACAGTGGCTGATTGGAAAGGCCCAAGTGGACAACATAATGTTTTGTCTGTCTTCCACCACCACTTGGAAGAAGGTTTATGAGAAAGTTTAGGCTTCAGGAGTTTGAAGTTTTGCCTTGAGAACTGCTGTTTGCCAAGGTGGGCTGTGAGTATTTACGAGATCTACAAGGTGAGACAAAGCAGCATCTGTTGGAAGTAGTGTTGTCACCTGCTAGTGGTGCATACTATTACTGTGCTGCTTGTAGTCTTTGTTGGTTCCCCTTTGTTGTCTCCCTGTGTAATCCATCTCCTTGAGTTGTGGAATTTTAACTGTTTGGCCAAAGCCAGGGAGCGTTTGATCAGGACGTTGTGCTGGCACTGACCTTGGACAGGCAAAGTGAGTTTTGGGTGGTGATCAGAATGAGACTCAAGGCTTTTTCAGTATTGCTGGAGAGCTTTGCAAGTACTGTTTCCTCCTCACAGACAGCTTTGTTTCTTTTTCCATCCTGATGGAGGGCTTGTATTTTAGGTGATAGGTTAGTCCAATCATTACCTGGAAAGAAATTAGTGTTGTCCAAACCTATCACACCTTACACTTCAAAACTTGCTTAGAAACATGGCTTTAGTTCTCTTCATACTTTGCTGACAGGCAAACTGAAAATTTCAAGCAAGTGACATGTTTTTGGTGCAACATGGCATATGACATACTTAAAAAGCATCTAGGGCTACTGTTCATCTGAAGAACTATTCCCTTGCTGTTGGATCATGCCTTTCTGCTGGGAGCACCGAGTCAAAGCAGCAGATTTCCATCCCTCTGTATCTAGAGATATCTTACATCTGTAACATGTTTTGAAGTTCTCCTCTCTAGACTTTCCTCCAACTGCCTCTCAACTGTTTCGTTACTCTGCTGTTTTCCTTCCAACCCATTTTCTGTGTTGTCCTTCTTCCATTTTATCTTTTTTTCCCATCTCCCAGAATTCCTTTCTGCTCCATTTTCACATTTATCCTCCTTTAGGTTGTGGGAGGGTTTTATCCACACATTTCTTGACATGAGATGTCCTCCACCCGTTTTCTCATGCTCCCCTCTCAAATGTCACCTGAATGCTATAGTGTCTTCTCACCACTTTTCCATTACTTTCTCTTTTTCTCTCTCCCTGCTCATCAGAAAGACCTCAGAGGAGAAAGGGTGGTCAGCTGCTTCAGGACAGGTGCTCCTGTCAGCACTTCCCTTCAAGCCGTGCTGTTGCAGGTTTGTGATCTTAAAAAAGTTTAGGAGTGTAAATATGGCCCTGCTTCCAGTCCCTTCTGTTCTCTTACTTCTGACTGCGGCTCGGTTTTTGGACCTTGTTTTTCAGCCCAGCATCCCTGTGCTTTACAGGCTTAAAAAGGAGACCCAGAACCCTGAACAGCACTGGAACAGGTCACATTGGTCTCCCACGGGTCACCAAGCAAGGCCCCAGGTGAATTCGTAGAGAAACAATTACAAAAATACCCAGCTGTGCTTCTCAGAATGGCTATAGGCAGAATCTCACTGGCCTTTCCTGAATGGCAAGGAAGGAGCCCACTGCCCCAGCACTGTTCACCACAACTGGAACATGAAGGGTTTTACAGCAGAGATACCAGAACTCTGATAGCCTCCAGCGGTTTTGTGTCAAGATAGCTGGCTTGCATTCGTAACCAACTTCCTTCTAGCCTTTAGGTCCTCATGTTTAACTGTGTATTTTTAGCCCAGTTCTCACAGAAGTGATGAATGGGGACTGGGAATGGGAAATCCCAAGGACTTTTTTTTTAGGTCTTTTTCCTTATCTCTCATCCTAATAAGCACAGAAAACTTAACCCTTTGGTGCCAGATATTTGGGAGTAAGCAGAGACAGTAGATACATCTACCAGCATGTCTGTGCATACACTGAAATACATAGTTACATGCCCTGCTTACTTGCTTGCTTGCTTATGGAAACCCGAAGCCTTTTGGTTCAAGTTCTTTGCCTCTCTCTGATTTTGTCCCTGTGCTTGCTGGCACTTGGGAAAATTGAGCTTGATGTCTAGTAAGTGCCAAAGAGGGTCAGTCTGGGAGGAAGCTGCAAAAGCAGCTTCCAATGCCTCCAGGCTTTGCAGTGGCAGTGAGAAAACAAGCAGGAGCCAGTGGCCTGCTGTGTGTAGGCTGTCCTTGTGCAGGAGTGAAAAGATACACCAGTGCTGGTGCTGAGCTCCGAGCAGTAATGCTCCAGCAAATGCCCTGCTGGTCACACACACCGTGCTGCAGGTCCCACTGCAGAGTACTCAGTGCAGGGGGTTTGGAAAACAAGGGCCTAGACAGGTAATTTTGTGGGACAGCAGAGAAGGGCATTTGCCTTTCTGGCTATGGCAGGTGAATGCTGCTGCTGCCTCTGTGGCGAGCCCTTCTCCTCTCTCCACCCTGCTGCTCCTTGCCCAGCCCATCCCAGTCACCTTGATCCCAAACCCAGGCTCAGCTCCCTCCCCGCTGAGCCTTGCAGGCCCTTGCTGCTGCTCACCCCCAGCACAGGGAGGCTGCTGTGGGAGAGCCTTTAGGCTTTTCTGTGTGCAGTTCTGTGCTTGCCTCTGGCTCAGGCCCAGGGTGAACCTGCCAGGGAAGTCCTAGTTAGCATCCAGCAGTTTGACACAAGCTGGTGGTCATTCTCAGATGCTTGTAATGGGGCCAGCTGGAACCCTCATCTTAGGCACAGCACTGGCAGAGCTTTGCAGTAAAGCAGTAACCACTGCAGTCTGCGGTCGAAGCATCAGTCAGGGGAGGCACAGGAGCAGGGGATACTCCGTCCATCGTGGTGCAGGTGCTCCAGGCCACTCCAGTTCCCAGCCTGAGGAAAAGAGGTGCAGAGCCCGCAGCGGGATCTCAACTCCAGGACACTGTTTACGTTGTCCCACTGTGGGGAAGGACACAGTAGGCCAGACAGTAGAAAACCTGAAAAGCTCCTCAGCTCTGATGTTGCTCTGCTGTCCATTGGCTCCGTGTCGCGCTGGTGGCACAGGTGACATGAGTGTCCCTTCTTCTCCTCCCCACTTATTTCTGAAGAAAGCCATTGTATGTTCCAACTGTAGCATTTTATTTGCAAGTAGTCACCAGCAGAGATTTATTATTTATTCACAACAAAGAAGCTCAAGAGTCCTCAGAACTAAGGCAGCCAACATGTTTGCTGTGCCCCCTTAAAGGTAGACCCTTTTCCTGTTGCAGTTTTATTGTTGTCTTTAACCCACTATTTAAAGACTGTATTTCTCATGCTTCACTGTTAGACAGCAGATAATGGTTTCACCAAATCACAGCTTGTACAGAAAAAAACAAGATGAGAAACCCACTTACTTGTGAAGGTAGAAGTAAAACCCAAAACCCCAGAAAACTAAAGCCCCACAGAATGACAAACAGTTTTGAAAAGCTCTTTGCTCCATTTGAAACATTCAGCTGGAGAGAAGTGGACTTTTCTTGAACCAGAATCTAATAAAACACTACTGCTTAAATATTTAGACCACTGCAGATTTCGGAGCTGTTTGTCTTTGTAAATGAGCCGCTTGGGACATTACTAAGGAGGAAGCTGCCTTTTTGGCGTCAGGTTAGTAGCAGGGCTGACTAATCATCAGGTCCAGCCAGTCAAGACAACCAGCTTTGGTGTCAAGACAGAGCAGAGTGACTGAATTAGTCCCATGTGTCAGGCTAAAAAGGAAGGCTGCTTGCATTTATTTTTTGGTAAAAAAGAAGAAAATAATCTCTGTCACTATACTGACATGTAGTGTGTGAATTCTGCCTCATGACTGCTGCCTTGTGCCATGGGTAATGCAGACAGTGGTGCAACCACAGTGTGATCCCCATGAACAGAAAGGTCATCAGGCAGCCAGCTTCTGCCCAGATTTCTTCCAGGTTGGGGTCTCGACAATGTGAGGGGAAGGGATGGAGGGCAGATGCATTTGTCCAGACAGAGAAGGAGGGAATCAGAGCATCAGGGTTTAACAACTTGAAAAGTTTCACTAAACCAAAAAGGAACGTGAGCTTGTACATCAGCAGCTTGGGAGTCATTGCTGGGACCACGCATTTGAGAAGAAGGATATCAGCTCAAGACAAGAAACAAAAACCTCTGCATTACATGGAGGCTGGAGGATGCTCGTTTCCCAAAAGCCAGCTGAGGCGGGGAGCTACATGTGCCTGCCTGGTTCATACAGACCTAAACCAAAGAGGGATTGGTACTGGTACATTCTGACCTGTGCTTGTGTATGTGCTGTAAAGATGTGGTGTCCCTGAGCAACACTCAGCCGGGAGTGGGACATCCCAGCGGAGGGCAGCCAGGGCTTCCTCCCACAGTGGTGCCCATTCACACGTGTGGTAGGATCCTAGAAGAAGCCCTATGAGAAGGGATAGAGAGGGATCCCAGTGGGGCCTGCCCAACAGCACTGCCATGGGTGCTCCTCTTCCCTATTGCCCAAGTGCCGTGACCCTCCTTACCCTTGGTTAACTCCTGGGCTGCAGACAAACTTGCCATCCTTTATATTCTAGGTAGGAACTAGGCACAGCTTGCAAACCTGGCTAGGCACTCAGTGCTCCTGGCAGTACTCCCCTCTGATGAGGCAGCCCCCTACAACACAAGTCATAACCACTTGCCTCAACCTATCAGCCTTTCCCCTCCCTGTGTGCTCGTGAAGGCTGAGCTCACCCCCAAGGCTCCCACATTTGTCTTGGAACAAAGCTTCCCTTCTTTCCCCCTGTTCCTATTGTACGTGCAATAACTTGCTGTTTGTTCCCTTGCAAAGGCTGCAGAGCACCTCTAAGCTTAGTTTGTGTCAAAGAAAACATCTCTCTCCAGCAGGAGAAGATTTGTGGTGTATCCCAGATGTTTGCATGTGGCAGCAGTCTCCAGACACAACGGATTATGGGAGAGAGATGGATAAGCAACAAGCAATTGTTTATTCTCCTCAGAGGCAGAGGAGTTTGGCAATGGCTCTTTTTACCACACCGGTACATGGAACCTTTTAAACGTCACTGGGAGATGTTTCTGGGTCTAGCTGTGCCTGTCACAGGGAACTGGAAGGGGGATGCAGAACAGTTTCAGACCATTATATAAGACTCGTCTTTCGTTACCTACTGCTGGCTTTAAATTATCCCATTCCTATCCCTTCGAACAGGAGAAAAGTGCTGGCTGAGACTGTCTCAGCCCTGCAGCTGCAGTTGGTGTGCTCAGTACAGCCTCAGTTTGTGTTTGTGGCTCGCTCTGGTTACCTCTTTTGTCCCACCCTTGCAGGATTTTTGGCAAGGACTGGATTTTGAGGCTGGGTTTGTTACTGGCCAGCAGGGACCCTCCTCCCTGCCCCAGGCCTGATGCTGACCTCGGTGTAAGAGAAAATATTCAGTCTTAGAATGTATTTCTTTGTATGAAAGCTGGTAAGCCGAACAGGTTTTTCATACTGCAATCTCTGCCATGCCCAAGCACAGAGGCACTGGGAATGGGAATTTCCCATGGGAGAGCTGCCCACCTGAGCTATTTTTTGGCATGCTTGCCAGGATGGCACTGTCAGGCCTGTCATACCCACACTGGTGACAAACAGCAAGGCTAGTGGGGGGGGTGAATGCAGAAAGAGAATTCCCTTTACATGAAAAATTTCCCATGCTTCATCAACATTGTGCTGCAGATAGGGCCAATGAGAATAAGAAGTGGCTCAAATACTGATCTTCACAAAGATAGGCAAGGGGCTGAGCAGCTCTTCACTAGAGATATTTTTCTTTTATTTAGAGGTTGAGACCGATGAAGACTTTGTCCACTCTGCCATGTACCAGCAGCCTCAATGGAACACTGCTGTGCGCAGCTTCCTGGAAGGGTTATTGGATGCCAGAGCTCACTGTTAGCGGAAGAAATCCTTTCCTTTTGACAAGGGGGGAGAAAAACCAAACAAGTCATCTACAGCGACCTGTGTCAACAGCTTTTTCTGAGAAATAGTCCATATAATTCACAGCAGGAAAGGGATCTGTATCAACAAATTACTCGGGAAGAGCAGACGTTGGTGAGGCAAATGGGACCAGTACCCCAGCCTGCCCTTTGGTAGAAGGTAGTTTCTACAAAATGCTGTCCCAGTGGTACCTCACACCACTGGATGTGTGGACAGAGGTGGAGCAGGAGTAAATATGGGAGGAACAGAACAGAGAAATGGCAATGACAGTCATGGTGGCATCCTTTTCCAAACAGGATGAGGAGCTCACAGTTTGCTTTCATGACATCTGCTAACACTGCCTAAATGGTAATCCCTGACAGCAGATTACAAATCCTTCAAAATTTGAATTTGTATCCAAAGTATTTGTAGCTGAAGTATTTTATGCATTTTCAATGGGGAAAAATAACCGTTTTCTTGGCTGATTCAGAACAACAAACACCGGAGATGGTGAATGATCAGGAACGATGAAGCACCATATGTAACACCTGACTGGATACTGCCTGTTGGATCGGAGCAGGCCTGACTCATTGGAGCGGATTTGGTAAAACCCACCTTCAATCTCAGCCTCTTGCCTTTTCCATCATGGGGTACGCAGGCATTACCAGCGGTGCCCAGCCCATCAGCTTCAGACACCCCTGAACACAGCACTCCCTGGGCACAGGGGGAAGCTGTGGGATGTGGTTTGTGCAATCCTTTGGCGGGGGCTTCATATGGAGCCCATCTGTGGTAGGTGCAGGGCATCTTTTCAGGGCAGTGGGGACATGTGGCTGTCACAGCTCTGCCATCCCACATGATTAGGCACTTCACCTGCCATGGAGCAACCCCCTTTGGAGAGCAGATCCTGTCTCATTTGCCTCAGCTCCTACACCATTAACTCCTTCATCCTCCTCCGTATTAATTCTGAAGCTGCTCTAGCTGTCACATCTGCACACTTACCAGCTGGTTTCCTGGTTTAATTGCCCTCAGAGGGCTTCTTCAAGAGCCACACCTGCTTTTGTAAGGGCCTTAATTTGTCACTGTCCAAACTGGAGCAGCAAGAATCTAAACTTCAGCCCCTGTGACTGGGTTGTATTTCTCCAAATGGACGACTGATGGCTGGGCCATTGCATTCAGCTATTTCTGCATAAAACAGACCCTGTCTTTTGCTGGAAAGCACCCCACATCATGGATATTAAACATCATCTTGTCAGTGGGATTCACATTTATCCATCTCACGTATGAAACACAAGGAAAACTCAGGGCTCTGTTGAGTTCATTCTGTTTAAAGGGGAAAAAAAGTATTTTTCTTTGCCAGAACTATTCTCACAAGAAAACACCTGAGATTAGGGCAGGAGGGGGTGTTCCAGGTCATCCCACCCAGCCCCTGCAGCAGTGTTGTATAATCCAGCTCATAAAGTGCTTGAACTCCATCTTAAAAGCCATTAAGGTTTTATTCTGTCCTCCACAGCTGCTACAGGAAGTCTTGCCACCAAAAGCCTACCAATATGGGGAAGACATGGATGGAGTAGCAAGGGAGAGAGATTTATGGGTGGGTGGGTGAGTGGGTGGATGAATGGATGGATGGGTGGGTGGATGGATGGATGGATGGGGGGAGGGAGGGAAGGAGGGATGGGTGGATGGAAAGACAGATGGATGGATGAATGGGGGGAGGGGGGGAGGGAGGGGGGGAGAGAGGGAGGAAGGGATACATAAGCAGCCAAATAAGCACTTTTAATAAATTGATCTTGAATTTGACAGAGCCTCCCTCTGCCCAGGGGTCATGTAGAGGGTGAGGGGCTCCTCTCAGAAATCAGAAGCAGGTCCCTCCTGAGTCACTTTGTATGATGGCCACGGCCTGCAGGGGCAAAACTACTTTGTGTAAGGGAGCACGAAGCAGTGGTTGCCAGTGCACTGATTGTTTTAGCGCTGTAGGATGAACAGCACATTGACCGCTGAAGAAAGGCTGGAGCTGCCTGTTTTGAACACATGCCTGTGACCCCTCAACATGGGACACAAGGGCAGCTCCCGTGCACACACTGGTGCCCCTGCTTCCCAAAGGCTGCTGGAGTTCTGATATTAAAATGCCTCATTTTCTGCAGACAAGGGACAAATGAAATGAGCTCCCCAGAGCTCAGCTGAGCTCTGATCCATGGGGCTGGTGCAGCAAATGGACACCATGCCACCCCCCCCACCCCCCCCGCTCACTTCTCAGCCCACCTCACTGTTTCACTGATGTCTTTCATTGCTTTAATGAGAGTCCCCCTGTGCTGATGAGAGCTCAGAGTCCTCCCGGGCAGCACTGCTGGGACTGCCTAACACAAGGGTGCCACGTCTAACCTAGAGCAAAGCTGTCAGTGAGAACAAGTAACAAAGTGAGGAGCTGTGTCACTCATCTCTGCTGCACCCTGCTCCTCTCTCCTGCATTGCTTTGTTTCCCGCTAGTGGAATCCGGGTATAATAACAACACAAACAGCTGTACATGCAGGGCAATTCCTCTGCATTTGGAAGTATATCCAGCTGATTCCTGTCAAGGATCATTAAGAGCCACATAAACACCCATGTCTGCCTGAGGCTGCTCTTCCTCCTATTGAACTCAAAGCAGAAGCAGGTAGGGGGCTCACTCAGGAAACTACATGAAGTCATCAGGTTTGGTGTGGTGTGGTGCTGTGGCAGGAGGAATTAGCTATAGAGTAAAGGGTAACAGAGAATTACAGGGGGGGAAGAGAATAGCAATGAGAAACACAGAGTGCAGGAAAAGTTCTGATTGTTACTTTGCTTGCTTCAGTCTTCCTGCCTCAAATGTACTGATTTTTCCCAGCTCTGCCTATTTAAATCACCCCATTTTTTCTGCAGGGAATCTGCTTTCCTCTTCCCTTCTCTGCTTCAAGGTGTTCCTAGACATGGCAGCCCCTGAGCTCTGCACTGGTAAATGAGGGCTCTTTCCTCCCATCTCCCCCAGCCATCCCAGTCCCGATGTAAGAGGTTGCACCCCTTGCAGTGCTGCTGCTGGTGGGTGTTTGCTGCTCCAGAGTGGAAGCTTATCAGCAGGTCCAGTGGGTGACCCTTCCCAGACAGCTGGGAAACCAGTCAGAGCAGTGGAAACGGGTGGCCCCATTGGGTGCTAGGCAGGAATAGTGGGAGACCAGGCAGCGCTGGGCAGCCTGCAGTGATTTCCTGACAGAGCAGGGCTGGTTGAGCAGAAACAGCACCATTGATACAGACTTGCCAGATTTGGGATAACGTTATACTGTTTTGCAAGTCCATAGCGACTTCTGTATAATTCAGATTGATCTATGCAGCTGTAAACACCTGCACAAAGCTTGAGAATTATGGTGTCTGGACAGCTGTCATTCTGAAATGCTCTTATTCTTGAGCACTCCTCAATAGCCTTCCCTTAACATAGAAATGTTTCAGTCCTTACACAAAACACATTTTTTCCATGGAGATGAAAGCTGCCTTTCAAAGCAGCTATTAAAGACTCACTATGCTCAAATAGAGGGTTTCAAACTTTTCCCTTCATTAGGCCATGTTTTCTTAACAAAATCCTGTTGGATTTGCAGCCTCCTGCCTGCTCTGCCGCAGCCCTACAGGGAAAAGGAGGAGGAGATGTTACATGGAGCTTTTCCAAGGCCTTTCACTTCCCAGGGCTCATGTGGTCTGCATTTTACCCTGACATGAGGAGTTTTGATTTCTACTGAGCAATTAGGAGATAAGGAAGGTGGCCAGCACCACAGGATCTTCTAATTCACCCCTTAGTTGTGAGGTCCTGGTACTTGCATCCCATTTAGGAGAGAAATTGTCATTTTTGGAACTGCTATGGGCAGCTGAGATGGATTCCAGTGTTGTCCCCATGCAGATGGTCCCTCAGCACCCTTCTGCTTGTGTGACCCATGTTCATTGGACACAAGGGGAGCATCTCTGGACAAACATAGGCAGTGCTGCCAGTTCAAAGGGAGTCCTGCTGTGAATTAAAGGGCTTATTGGTATGCCGGCACTGCTTCTCCTCCATCATCCCCTTACTGCCCATGTGGTCAATTAATGTGAGGAAGACAAGATAAATCCCACTGAGTAGATCTGGAGACTTATTTCTATTAGAGCGGTCTCTTCCATGAACATTGTTGTTAGCTTGTGGAGCTTAAAGCAGGATTAGAGCCCCTTGTCCCTGAAGTGTTGGGTTTTGAGGCCTTGTTACCATTTGCACCATCCTGTGCTGGGAAGTGGGATCTACCATGAGGGCTCTGGAAAGCCTGAATCAACTGAACCCTGGTACAATGCACTTGACTTCTGTGCAAGCAGCTGATGTGATGTGGGCTTGGGGAAGTGGGTCTGGAGAGAGCATCCTGGGCTCACTTCTATTCTAAGCAGAAAAGGTTTGTTGAGTCCATTGACTAATGTGAATTACATGTCCCTGGGTGGATGTTCAACAGGTTAAGTATTGAAATGCATCTGGAAAAAAGGACTGTGTATACAAGCTACAGTATCTCGTGTGATGTTTTTAATGTCCCCAATTTACATGCTGACAGCTTTGCCATTTCTAAACAATGTTATCATTTATCTTTCTGATGATTAATCAGCACAAGCTTCAAACACTGTTTATCACACTTTGATGCAGCAATCAAACCAGAAAGGCAAGGCATTATGGGAATGCCTTTTTTCCCCCCCAAACCTTACAGCATTTACAAAAAGATGCACATTTTCCCCAACACCATTCTTAGAATTATTCACTCATTCACAATCAGTCATTGTATAAAAACATCATTCAGAAATAGGTTTTAAAATACACCCGCCTCCTTTGCATAGCATACAGAAAAATAGGCAAGAGTCAAGACACGTGATTTTGGAATGAGAATGTGAACTGATTCAGAAGTACAGCGCTTCCCAGGAAGAGAGATGCACTTCACAAAAATAATCATCTGCAGCTCTCCTGAAGCTAATCAGCTTCTTTCTTGCAGGTCTGCCATCAAGTCCCCCTTTTGCCATACACAGAATGCTTTCATTAAGGTCAAACAAATCATGTTGCAATTAGATTTACCCTGTGGTACTTGTATGTGGACACCGACCAAAATGATCAGTCACAAAAATGAGTTACACAAAGTACTCACAAGGGTCAGTGTTGGTTCCATGTGTCATGTTCCATCCCTGGAACAACTCAATGGACCCTATTTGTTATTTCCAATTCCTGTTGGTATAATTGAGAAGCTGAATATATCCCTATCATTTTAGGATCTTTTCTTCTGTAAGAACTTGGGTTCTGCTCACTATAGAGTTAAAATGGCAGGCTTGGGGGGATTAGCAGGCACTGGTTGCATCCTGTTGATTTTCAAACAAAACTTGGTGATTTAGTCATTTGGTTTCTTGTATACTGATACTTTTTTCTCTTAAAAATATGCCCCAGCAAATTCATCGAGCCTGGACCTTTAAAGAGCAACAGGGAACTCTGAACAATAGGTGCTTGTTTTACAGCTACTGCAAATGCTTCGAAAGCACTAAATTGCCTTTTATACTCAACAATCTAATAACAAAGACTGATTTTCTCCCTTTTCCTTCTCCCAATTGATTTGATGGCTCACTTGAGCTTTAAAAACACATTACATAAATCTTTATGGCTATTACAGAGTCTTTTGTCAAGTTTAATTTGGTGTTTGGTTTTTTTTCTGCAGTGTAATCATTCACCCTTAACCACAGTGTACCACATGCACACAGATGGATCGTGCTTGACTCTGGATCCACAGGAATAGTAAGTCCTAGAGGTTTACTTTGCATGGGGAGGGACCTAAATCCTTCCAAAGGCAGTTTGTCATGGAAAGCTCCTGGTTCAGAGGTATATCAGAACAAGTGCTGAGCACTCCCAAAGGCACCTCCGACAACAGCTCTATCCTTTCCTGCTATTTAACGTTGCTGTTATGACTTTGCTTGGGCTTGATAGCCCGTGGCGGAAATATTAGCTAGGATTAGCTGAGAGGGTGGGAGATCCATCAGTACAGACCTACCTCCCTGCTGCAGGTTAGGGGGGAATGTGCTGCTCACCAGGCAGCAGTGGAGGGAGCAGTAAATGTTGAAAAGCCTTCAGGTACAGCTAGGTACAGAGCACCAAAACCTGAGCAGATGATATTATCTTCACCAGGAGCGGCAGAGGGGCTGTTAATTGCCAGGATTCCTCATCCTTCTTTCTCCTGACCCCTGTGTGTCCCGGTGACTTTTCACTGTCCTACTGGTTTTGAAGTGGAGGGTTTCGATCGCTTTTCCCTTTCCCAGCCCTCCCTGCTGCCATGATCCATGAGCAAAGCCTGGCCCTGGAGGTGTGCAGGGCCAGGCCTCACTTAGAGGAAAACGAAGAAAGAGAGGCTGAGAGAAGGAAGATTCTCTTGCTGCTCTCCCACCGATCACCTCTCTCAGCATTAGTCACTCAGCAAAGCGCTTGGCTCTTTGAAGAACAGGTCGGTATAGACAGGGGTTGGCATTGTAAGAAGAAGTTGGGGCTGTGCTGGTGAGGGAGCTGGAGGTGAAGGAGTGAATCAGAAAGAACCCAGTTAAATGCACAGAGGTCTATCTCCACCCTGAGCTTCTCAGGACCGTGGGCCAGGGTGAGCCTCCCAGTTGCTGGGTTAAGATGTGTTTGGTGCTCAGAGATCCCCCCGTGCACCCACCATAAACGTTGTGGGTTCTGCTGCTGTTGCCAGTGCTGTAAATCTAGAGTAGCAACACCGACTTCCCTGGCTGTGTTTGGAGCAGCACGGACCCTGGCTTCATGTTATAACCGCTGTACAGGCGGGACGGGTCAGATTCACGCCTGGTGGAGCAGTGGGAGACAGCACTCTATTAATGAAGCTATTACTGGAACGGAGGAGAGAAGAGAGCGGTGGCGTCGCCGGTGGCACTGCGGCACTGCTGGGGTCACAGTAAGGAGATCCGCGCGGCCAGCAGGGGCAGCAGAGCCGGCAGCAGGGCACAGCTGCTGCGCGGGGCCAAGGGGGCCGCGTTCCGGAGCATGCACTCCACCCTGGACCAGGACCCATTGTTGGGCAGCGGCTGTATCCCTGCCAGGCTGCACATGATGTTGTAAACATCCACGGATCTGATGGGAGGTGCTCGGTAGTTGGATCGGAAATCTGCAGGGAAACAGGCAAAAGAGAGGAGTTGGCATCATACGGCTTTGGGCTCAGCTCCTGAAATGTGGGGTGCTGTGGAGCAAGGGCAGGCTGGGATGTGGCATGCTATACAATTTGCAACACAGCCCAACAAAACCACTCTGAATGCTTGTATTCGTTATTTTTACTTCTAGTCCAATTTTAGTCTTAAAAACTTAAAAAATTACTAATTACAGGAGCTACTTTACTGCGTGTGCTTAGTAGATTTAATAGCCTGCAATAATTGCATTGTACATTCTGCTTTGCTTTCGCTCCTATCTGCAGCTGTAGCCTGGTGCTCAGCAGAGTTTAAAGGGCCTGATGAAATGGAAACCAGGGGTTTTGTCTCTGCCCATCAGACAGGTGGGTGAAGGATGCTGCAGCCTTCCCAAAGAAAGGGCTCTGTATTAGTGAGTGTGAATCCACCAACAAAATGAGGACAAATGTGTTTCAAATAGAATTAAAAACGCAGGCCAAAATTTAAGCAAATAGGGCAAGGGATAAGGTTACTGTGCTGGGATGTCAGAGAGAGGCTGATCAAATCTCTCCACATTCCTCTGCCTTGTTTCTCCAGCTATAAAACAGGCACAGAACTAGGAGCCTGCCTGTTATCCAGCCACAGTGAGGAAATCCTGCCATCTATTTGTAATTCTGGGCCATCGCAGAGTGCCACATCAGGGTCCTGACATGCCAGGAGCTGCAGGGATACTGCACCAGGGCCATGGGGCTGTGGGGGAGCAGAACACTGGGGATGGCGGCACTGTACCTGGCCCATACGCAAGGAAGAAGCCTCTCATGTCCATGAGCTCGTTGTCGTAGCCATGCCAGCCGTTCTGCCAGGCCTCTTTCCTCCCTGTCCCGTTCTCCCAGAAGGGGAGCTTGTCCCTGCTCTGGGCAACAACAGCAGAGCACAGTTAGTGCCTGTCTCCTGGGCTGTGTGTGGGGTGCTGTGTGGTGCCATGCTGTGTCCCCATTTGCTGTACCACCCCACCAGGCCCCCCCCTGCTTTGCCACCTCAGCCAGTAGCCCATCTTCCAGCTGAGAAGGGAGGACAACTTTCTGCCTCTCACTCATCTAAGTTCTGCTGTGAGCACAAAGTATCACAGCCATGTGTGACATGTGTAAGCATGGTGGTGTCCCTTTCCCGCTGAATGCTAGCTAGCATGGGTCTGATGGTGTGTTGTTCTGCCCAACATGCCATTGGCAGCATAGAAAAAAAGAGTCATTTCTTTGCTCTGTTTGGCTAGTCAGCCTAAACAATGCAATATCACCCCTGCTATATACTTTCTAATGCTTATTATTTCTTCTCCCAGCTTGTTTTAGCATTAAAGCACTGAGGTTCCTTCCAGGGTACACAGTTCAGTCCCCTCTCCTTGGCATATACCACTGTGTTTTCTCTCCCTGCTCAGTGCATCTATGCGTTAATAATTTGTCATCATAATTCTCATTCTTCCTTTCCCATATTGCAGTTAACTCATACTTTTAAATTTCTTCCTTAATTTCTTCTGCTTTATATTAACAGCTCTTACCAGACTACCTACGGCAGTGCCCCCTCAGGAGCAGCAGTCCACAGGGGCTGCCCAAAATGCTGGACCAACCCTCTCTGTGAGTTTCTCTTGTCCCATGCTCCCTAGGGCTGGCAGCAGATGTGACACTACAGATATCCCCAGAACTTAAACAAAAACATCAACTGTCAGTTCATTAGACCCCTGGCATTAATTTCTCCAGTCACTACAGAAAAGGAGCTATGGTTCCCTAAGCAGCCAGGTCTGGGCTTCGCACTCCATCATGAAAGCACAGAAGGTGCCAGAGCAGAGTCTCCCACATTCCCATCCATGAGTGGCACAAGAGGTGCTTCAGCCCCTGCAGATACTGAAGCAGATTGACCGAGGATCTCTTTCCTTTTGCAAACATGTATTTTGCCCGATTTTCATTTTCCTCCTCTTCCCAAGTGCAGGAGCACTGAGGACAGCAGTGATTATGGCTACGAGGTGTAGCTCTTCCAACTGTTTCCCAGGGGACCCCCTGGAGTATCCTCTGAATTTCTTTGTACGTAACCATCAGCAGATGTGCCAGATAAGTAAACAGTACTAGCTGACAAATTAAATGTCTCTCCTTGTCCCCATCTATTTCACTGACAACACTCAGAGCAAGCCAAGGCGAAAATAGACTCCTTCCCCTCTTCCTACCAGAGCACCTCCTTATGCAGCAGCTCTGCTTACTGTGGTTCCTGGGGACTAATTGTCACTGGGCTGCTCACCATCAGGCAACCCGTACAGCTTTTGTTAACAAGAGCTCCACACAAGCCAAGTCACCTCTAATTTGTGGTGTTTCTTTGGCAGTATCATGACATTGCTGAAGCTACACCTCTCCATGCTCCTGTCAGGTGTCGTGGGCTCAGCTGCTCCTCCAGGGCTGTCAAGTGCAGGAGGCAGTGTGCCTTCCCATCGCCCACCAGGACACCAGGAGATACTGTTCACAGCTAGATGTGCAGTCACAGCCGCTGACGTTACTTTTGCTGCCAGCGGGATGAGAAAAAACACAGTACTTTGTTTTGCAGCTGCAGCTGAAGTGGGAGCTCACTAAATGGAGCCGTTAGCAGCAGTATCTTGAGGGAAAGGTCTCTGCGAGCATCTCAGTGCTGCCCTTCTGGTGCATCAAGCTCTAGAAGCCTTATAACAAACCCCACAAAGCCCTGGGGCTTCTTTGGGGCCAGGGCACTGGCAGCACTCTGAAATGCCAGCTTTGGAAAGCTCAGTGGGACCAAGGGCTCAACTTTGTGACTTTTCGGGCTCAGCCCAAGCCTGGTCTAGCATTGGTCCCCAAGGATGAAGCACGCATGTCTTGGACTGTCGATAATGGACTTTCCCCTGCATGTGCAAGTTTAGAAGCTGTACAGCAACTGTTCCCTAAAATGGGAAGTACACTGGGATGTATGCAGGGTGAGCACACAGCCCTGAGGATTAAAGCCATTGTTGCATGCAAGAGAGCAGCTGGGAGACATTCTGCTCAAAGGATGGGGCCTGTCACTCATATCAAGCGATTGAGATAATGTTAGCAGACCAGCTTTGATACAGCTGGAAGTTCATGAAATCCTTCCTCATCCTGCTTTAACCAAAATGCGGACGGCTTTGTTCCTATGCTCCTTGCTGGAAAAAACCCCAACAAAAATGGAGCTTTCAGACACATTCCTCCTCCTCCCCTCCCACACCCACTCCCCCAAATTCCCCTTTTTCAAACAGCTTATAGCTATCTACTAGCCAACAGAGAGTAAAAGACCCCATGAGCATGATAAGGAAGAGCTAAACATCCTCTCTGCAGTGGTTTGGGCAGAAAGTATAATAGAAGGCTCAATTATTGCTTTAAAAACATGACAGGAAACTTTCATTTTCACATCCCATTCACAGATAATGAAAATGTACTGAGGAGAAGGAAAATCTGACAGCATTAATGAGAGGACATTCTCAAAAATCAGAAACAATGGGAAGGAATGGGCAGAGAGACAGAAATAATTACCACGGCAGCAGTGTTTGCTGCACTGTTATTAAGGTTTGTCAGAGTTTCAGTGATATCTTTTAAAGTGCCTTTCTTTTTTTCCACAGAATATGTAAAAATGTTCTGGGTTGAGTTTGATACAAAAGGGTTGAGTTGCAATTTTTTAAAGTTGTTTTGGCAAAAATGTTTCAGGTTCCTGCCTCAGGTGCCTGAATCTGAACTCCAGCTTTTAGACTTATATTTTTCTTTTTAACCAGAAATGGGTTTTAACCAGAAATGTACTCAAAAGCAACTGGAGTTTTTTAGAGGTGCATTTGTACTCAGCTTTAGGAATTATTATCCTAATCAGGTTATCAGGTATCCTATCTCACTATCAGGTTAGATAGTGAGAAATGTGGTGGTGTGGGTCATCTTGAGCAAAGCCTGGGGAGCAGTAGCTCCAAGGGTCACAAGAGAAGATGCTCAACTGGGTTACAGTGATCTGCAAGGCAGTGACTACACTGGGACACTATAAAATCCCAGGACTCCTTGGTTCTGTCACCACCCTACTGACTTCATATATGGCCTTGGGCAAATCACTCAGTGCTGCTTCTCGCTTTACCCACTTGGAAGCTATGTAAGCTGCCTCCTCTCTGAGCTCTCTGAGATGCTGTTAATAGCTGTAATGTGGAGATGATCAGTGGTGATGCAAGGACAAAATAATAATGACAATAATTACAGTAACAACATAAGTTGTTATGAAAAATCTCTTCTTGTGTGCTTAGCAAGCTACCAGATTGCAGTGTGTGCACTGGGCATCTCTGAGGAGTAAATCGCCTTTTGAGACTGGAGGACATGGGAGAAATATGGTATTTTTAGGACAGGGTCTGGTGGGTGGGAAGCGAGGCAGAAGCAACAGTTGCCACAAAGTACAGCTGAACAGAAGGACAGCAAGGTCTTGAAATGGAAACACCCTTTTTCTGTCTAAGGTGAAGGCAGGTGGGCAGGGGGAAGAGAAGTAAAGCAATGAAACTGGAATGGGAAACAAACAAACTCCTCCTGTTTTATGACAACGCAGAAAAAAGAACCACCTTGACTATTTAACTTTGTCTACTGTCAGCATAGTTGCTGTGCCTTTAGGCGCTTTTAAGCACACTGCAATATTTGACATCAGTTTTGTAGTCAGCCCAAGTGAAGGATGTAACACTTGGAATTGTTAAGTTTTTCTGATTGTTTTCACATGCATTGCACCTTTCCACATTCATGTATAAGTATTCTGCTTCTCTATTTTACCTCTACTATGAACCATCCCTTCTCAGCCACGAGAGTCAGTGGAGACACAAATTTTCCTTTTTTATAGAAAAACCGGTCTGGAATATCCTGTATGTTATAAACATTCATGTGTTCCACACCTTTCAACTTCTGATAGATCTGCAAAGAAAACGAATGTTAGGACACCTCATGGCTGTAAAGAGCATATACACACCTATGGGTACCTGGAAACACCTAAATTTGTAAAATGGCTGAACCCCTTTAACGGCACATTCAAAGTGGGGCTCTTCTGATCCAAAGATGATGACTGTGCAAAACCTGTATGTGTGTTTTAGCAGGTTCTCAAAACTTGGATCATAAACACATAGGAATGCATGAATTCAGGTATTACATGCTTTTGTAGTACATGCACTCAATGAAGATATACATGTGAGTGTATCAGCCTACAGAGACAGACCAGTAGAAACCAAACCATCACAGCAGATAGTAAGCTAAGTGGTGAAACATGCCCAAAAGCACTATGTGGACTAGGTACAGATGCAGAAAAGAGATGTTGCCTTTGGCCTCTGCCACCTGTTCTCCATTTGTGCGTTTGAGCAAGCAACTAATGTCATCTCACCAGTGTTTCTTACACTTAACCAGTCAATCCCTACCATAGTTATATACTGCTTAGTTACCTGCTTTATAAGGATGCTGTGAGGCTAATCTGCTGATGCCTGAGACTTTGAAGCTGTACAATGCCCTACAAGTGGTTTATTAATATTAATCATGCTGTCATGAATGCAATCACACAAATGTGGACAAATTATTCAGAAAAATATTTTCAATGCCTAGAGAAGATGTTCATATGCCATAAAGAAGGCCATTATTGGAGCCCCTAGAACGTACACTGCTTTGTTTCAAAAATATATAGAATCTTCAGGAATTAATAGCTCAGTTCTGCAAAGAATGAAAGGTTCTTCACTAGCCTTTTAGCTATGTCCACTTGTGTGCATATGTGTGCAAGAGATTTGCATCAATACATAGTTGCACCAAGGTGTGATGGTGTGACTCAGACAGACCCTCCCACCATGACGTGGAGAGTGGTCGTGGTGTTTCACCAGTACCTCAGGTGCTTTAAAATGGGGTGACTCTTAAAGGTAGTAACCTCTATGTTATGATACTATCTAATTCCTAAACATGTATATTTAAAGTAAATTAAGAATAGAGGAATCTGGCTGTTGGGAAACAGAAAATCAACTTTATTCTGCTATAAAAAAGCAACACTCCAGTAAGAAGTTCTAAAAAGAAATGGAGAAAACAAAACCATGGTGTAAGGCATCATACTTTATTATCCTTAGTGATATTATACTGTTTAATGAGAGAGAAGCATGTACTTGAGAGCTTTGTCAGAAGAGACCCCATGTCTGCATGATGTCGCAACTTGTACTTGCCCTTGCTCGAAGGTCTGGCATACAAGAACAGGGATCTCTTGAGTTTAGGCTGAGGAGAGCACATATAAATGTTGTGATCCCTTACAGGAGCACTAACTGAATTGCTTAAGCAGACCTTTAAGTCAGCTTTCACTTCTGGCACTAATTTGAAATGTTCAGAATATCACAGCTACACGATTCCTGCAGAGCCTGTTTGGGAGCAAACCATAGCAAGTATTCTCTTCAAAAAAATATTGCATAAGCTACAATGGACTGGACCTGGCTAAAACATAAGACAGAAAGCAAAGTTATTCATCTGGAGCTTGCGCTGCCCCTTTTGCAGGTCCACTCAGCCATATTCTGAGGACAACAACAGTGACTTCTCAAGCACTGGTTTCTGGTTAAAGTACTAGTCTATTAGTTACAGATGCTGCATTTTCATTCTTTTCAAGTGGTTTCCCATTTTTTTTTCTGTATTGTTTTAATTTGTCCCTCAAAATGCTGCAGTTCTGGCCTTGGGCTTTTATGGTTGATTCAATCCAACACGCTTATTCATCAGAATTCTTCAAAGGAGAATACTGTAAAGAATTATTTGTTGCAATTCCAGACTAATGGAGTTGATTCCTCAAACTCTATGGGAGTTTACTGGAATATGCATGCCAGACCTGCTCCTGATTGTTTGGAAATCCCAGCTGGAGTGTCAATAAATCATAGAATCATAGAATCAAGTAATATATACATAGGAAATCCTGAAAATGGATTTTGAACTAAAATCTTTTGCCTATTTATCAGCAGAACGTAGTGGTGGGCTTTGAAAACAGCTATCTGTGCCAAATAATGGTGAAAGTTCATGCTTTTTAATTTGCCTCGTGTGACTTCCCTTCAGAGACCAGCGTCACAAGAGTGTCACAGGACGTAGGTCTGACTCCCAATAAGAGCCTCAGGTTGATTTTTACACATGTCTCTGGGAGCAGGACTTAGATGTTGTGAGCAAACAAAAGAGATAAATGTCATAAAAGTCAAGGAAACACAAAACTGAGTAAATCCAAATAAGTTGCACTCACCTCCGCGTGCTTCTCTGGAGCTGGCCAGAGGCTCACAACAGGACCTTGGTCCTTCATTTGTATGGTATCACTCATATTGATGTAGTTTTTCAGCTCAATCACTTTGTCCATCCAGGAGATGTCTGTCATCCCATGATCAGAGAAGAGGATGACATTGAGGTTATTTTGAAGGCCCTTGGTCTGTGAAGTGAATGCATGACAGCCATTAAGGACAGGTTAGAGCTTCACACTGTCTGTGCCCACTGGAAAATCTTAGTCCCCATTTGACCCCACTGATTTAAGTGAAGTTGTCCAGAGGGAGCACGGCCGCAAATGCCCTGCAATGGGCTTTGCTACTACCCACGCTGGTGGACATTGACTCTCACTTGCTGCCCTGAAAGAGTGTGAGAGGTTAGTGCCAAAGAGAGATTTTCCAAAGTAAATCCATGCCCCTGCTAAATAACCAAGTCCTGCATCCCAGTCCCACAAACTAGTTGTCCCAACTGATCCTAGACAGGATTTTACTGTTCTTCATATGTAGGCCAAAAGAGCTGGGGAAGAACAACTTCATTATGGTGCTACCTGTGGCTGAAGTGTTCCTCTCTTCTCTTCTCAAGCACAAGCACTTAGCATCAGAGCTATTATAATTTAGTGAAATTTAAAATACGTATTCCTCTCCTCAGTGGAACTCCTAAAGAACTCCAGTCATTGTCAGAAAAATTCACAGAACTGACATTTGACCAAAGCTTGGTGCCCTCCTTTTCTCACTGCAGTATCATTTAGATAAAGTTTTTTAAAACAAAGTTTAAAGTACAGAGTTCTGAACAGTCCATAAAAGCTGCTATAAAAGTTAATTGTGTGATTCCACAAACCTTAGGAAGCAAACAGTTTTATTTCATTTGCCTACTATTAAAGCCCAGCCAGCAACACAAGTTATAAACAGAGCAACATCTATATTGGCTTATGGCTTCCTGGGGCCCTTAGGAGGATTATAACAGCATCAATGAAAATAAAATTAGGGGCATGGTGCCTTGACATTGACATCTCTTTGGTAGCCTCTCTTTCTCAGGAATTAAAAGTTTACAGCCAACAAACCCAATCAACAGGCAGTAACTAAGCTCTTTGCCATGCCAGAAAGAGCAGGTTTAAAAGCCTTTTCCATACTCAGCCGGGAGCTGGGTTTTTGGATGCCACTCACCTTGATGAGCATGATCATGTTGCTCAAGGCTTTGTCCACCGCCTTCAAAACATTCTTACGCTGCTGGGATGAAGGACCATAGTGGTGGCCTTCCACGTCGATACGCTCATAGTACACTGCGGCCATTTCAGCACTGCCATTGCTGGAGGTGGGAGGGAAAAGAAGGATTGACAGTTCTGACACACATGGATTGCTCCAGGCTGCCAACCTTGCTGTCCTCACCACACACAGAGCTACAAAACCTTGTTTTCTGCTTCCAGCCTGTCCTTCCCTACCTGCTGTTGCACACCTGGGCTCATTATTCCTCATAGCAGGAGACCTCATAGCAGCCTTCCGGTATCTGAAGGGGGCCTACAGGGATGCTGCAGAGGGATTCTTCATCAGGGAGTGTAGTGATAGGACAAGGGGTAACAGGTTCAAACTTCAACAGGGCAGATTCAGATAAGCTATAATGAAGTTCTTTACTATGAGGGTGCTGAGGCACTGGCACAAGGCTGCCCAGAGAAGCTGTGGCTGCCCCATCCCTGGAAGTGTTCAAGGCCAGGTTGGACAGGGCTTTGAGCAACCTGGTCTAATGAAAGGTGTCCCTGCCTATGGCAGGGGTTGAAGCTGGATGAGCTGGAAGATCCCTTCCAACCCAAACCATTCTATGATTCTATGCATGCCCAGAGTCTCCTGAGTTTGCCTGAGATCCCATCAGAGCTTCCAGGTACAGACTGTCATGTACAGCTACAGGCTGGCTTGGCAGCCATCTACTGCCTCTTTGAATAAGGAAGGCAGCTTTTCCTTTAAGGACAAAGAAGGACTCAGAAGAAATACTGATTTCTGTGGTGAATGCCCTTACTAAAAGGATTGTGGGAATTACCAGTCAAATGTGCTTTAATTAAAGTTTGGCACTTCTGGCTTTCTCCTGTGTGAGGTCTTCCAAACCACCAAGGTCAACTCAGGATGAGCTTTTCCATGACCTTGCCAAGTGGTATGAACTGGGGAGAAATTTTCACTGGTGTTTTTATTATTAAGGGAAACTTAATTATTATTAAGGGAAGCTCAGGTAATCTCAGAGCTGCACAAATTTAGCTGATCACACGTTTCTGCACTGAATGCCTTCAGCCTAATTAGTGTGGATAGTGCATACATCAGAGCTTAATTACATTTTCATGTCCACTTTATGGTTCACTGTAAGCCTCCCTGAGAGCAGTTGTGTGGATAAAATCACAAATCTACACTCATGAAGCTCAAACACAGTCTTCTTCTACTGTTATTAAGATATGACAGGGTGTGCCATTCACAAGACATGCCTTCATCCAGATCAAGACCCCTACAAAAAGACTTTGTGTGATGTCCTGACAGGTCCAGATTCTCTGATTAATGTGGTGTAATGAGTGAGACAGAAGAGAAAATATCAGAGGTGAGGGACTTCATGCATGAATTAGGGTCTGTCATTTGCATTTGTAAGTTTGCTGAAGGCCTCAGAGGAGCAGCCCTGTAGGAAGCTGAAGGTCTCTGCTGTGGTGGGAATTTCTCCACTGCTGGCTCTGCAGAACAGTGTTCTATCTCACTCTTCATGATTTTAAAATCATTCAAATGAAGCAGTCTTTCCCAGCCCCCAGTTTCATGTAAGCATTACTTTCCATCTGTATTAGGCATAAATTGACTGCTAAGATTTAACCCTGTAATTCCTACATAGCATGCACACTAATTGAAACTATTGAGTTTTCTTCTGCTGCAGTGCCTGTATTACTTAGCTACTTAGACTGCTTTGTGTATTCTTACCTGTAACTAAATGACCATTTCAGTCAAGACAGAAGCTAAGAAATAGATTTACTGCATAAAACAAATGGTCTTACTTAGGCTGCAGTGAGATTTCACAGTAAGGTCTCAGTACTGTAAGATTGAATGTTTAACCTTGCACATGGCTTCAGTGGGAGAAGCTGTAGCTATGGGGCATGCTTAGAAGTTTGCAGGATTGCATATAGCACATCGAGAGCTTGTAAGGTTTGGTTTAACTTTGTTTCCATGTTTTACGTGTTTTCCTAAGAAAACTAGGTATCTCTGATCAGGGCTTGCATGGGAGAAGTAATCTGTCTTTCTAACTGTCTTCTCCAGTCATCAGTACTTTTAGCAGAAATGGCTAAGGAAAGCTTGCTGAAGAAAGCTGGACAGCATCAATGGCAATACTAAAAAGGGTGTTATATTTTATCAACATGCTTTGCAAGTACCATGCAAACTTCATAAGACCTGTCCAGAAAGATAGGTAGACTACAACAGCCCTTAAACTACAGTTATGAAGAGATGAGGGAGGCTTTAGTTTCAATTGCTAGAATGGGTGCTTGACTTAGTTTTGTGTATTTTTTGCCTGCACAATAGTCTCAAAGCACCTGTTTGAAGAGACTGGAGAATGTTCCTGAAGGATGTTTCCCTTTGGTTGCAAGAGGAGCTCAGTGGCCTAATGAGTTGGATAGTCCTGCTCAGAGGGTGTTGATAAAACTCCCTTTGACCTTGGTGAAGTTAAGATGGGCTAGGACTTTCCTGTAACCCCTAGGCCATCAAGGTGCAAATAGTCTCTCTACACTGAAGGCTCTGTAAGATTTGCATGGTGGGAGCATAAATGCAGTTCCTTAACTACTACTACCTGCTATGAGCTAGGCACTGCTCCAGGCAACAGACTGCCCTTGCCACAGGCTGTTTTGCCACATAGAGCTAGTGCCAGCCTCTGCCTAATGGGCTTTTTCAATTAGCTGGGGTGTGGAAAGGAAATAAGCTGCATTTGCCAGCATTTAAATAGCTCCAAGTGTCAGAAGCTCTTGCAAAACACATAAATGGCAGTAAAATGCAGCTCAAGGTTCTTCTACCTAGAGATGCTAACTCCTGCTAAATGAATATGACTACAATAAGGGCATTTCAGAAGCTTTTCTTCTTATGGGCTGGCACAGCAACATTGACAATAGTCTGCTAAATTTTAAAGGACTAAACAAAGAGGATGAATGAGAGAAAGCGAAAGGAAAACCTACCTGATCTTTAATGGGTTCATTCTCTCCCCTCCTTTCTTATTGTATATCCCTGAAGTATTTACACCTTCAAATGAGTATTCAAGAAATTCAAGAGGGATGATGTGTAAATGGATACTAGAGACATGACCTCCCCCAGGTCCAGGACAATCTGTAGGACTTGGGCTGTTCAGCAGGCTGTAGCTGGTGGCAGATTGTGGTGGCAGAGATTTGCTCTTCTCTTGAATCACCAGGTTTGACCTCTTCTGAGCTACCCCACTGGCAATGTTGTGTCCCTGCCCTTTTCTTTGGCATCGAAGGAAGCAGCAAGCAGCCTTGTGACTCGGGGTGAATGAGCTATTGAAACTCTTCCAATGGGCTCCAGCAACCCAAAAGAGGAGCTTGGAGGGCTGGAGCTTTCAACAGTTTGTGCCTCACTTTTAATTGTGTTCACAATTACAGAGCTGCAAACTGTCCTGAGCAGCCTTATGCTTCATAGAAACCAGGCAGGAAACTTCAAGCACATCTTGACCCATCCCCAAAATAATACCTGACCCAAAAGCTTTCTATGGTAATTCAGGGTTTCCACCAGCAGACAGAGCTGGTGTCTGTATTCAGTTTTCCATTTCCTTTTTTATTCAGTGAATTAAAAGTGTAGCAGAAGCTCCAGAAAGCCTCCGATGGCACAGATGAACTCCTCATGTCACATGCAGATAAATTCCTTAAAATCTAAGCTAAATCATTTCAGGATAAAATGTTTCATGTTCTGAGACAGCCTCTCTCTAAGCCCCAGCCTGTGAATGACACTGTGATTTGTGAGCATCTGTGGAGCAGGACCCAGTGTGCAACTGGGAGCAACATCTCCAGCAGCGGTCCCATAATTCTGGAGCCTTTATTTCATGGACAATCAGCACTCAGTATCTGAACACAGAACTTTTCAGATTCAAATCGCTGTGGCTGTACACAAGTAGCAAAATAGAAATGTATCCTGGGATTGGATAAATTATGAAACCAACAAGTTTTCAAAGAGGACGCTTAGTTAGAGCTAAAGTAAGGCACTAGCTCCACATAATTTCCCCTGATTTTGCAACCTATGTGTAATTGTCATTTATTAATGTTTAGATGAGAGATGGTGGAACTGGAAAGCTGGGTGTGGAGCATGTTTTTCCTAGGAGTTGTCTGTACTATCATTCCCATCAGCTGGGCTAGATGAACACTATAGGCTCCTTCCAACTGAACTGTTCTATTCCATTTCATACCGTCGTATCCTAGTCTAGCCTAGCCTAGCCTAGTCTAATGCTCGCATTTGCACAACAGGAATGTCCACTACAAAGTCGTTGTGACTGAGATATTCTAAAATGTGGAAGGAGCTTAAGTGTTGAACTCGCAAACAAATGACCAGAGCTGAATTTTGGAATTTCCAAATTCCCAGAATCTTTCTCTAAATCCAAGCATTTCAAAGTCTGCTCTTGCAGGTCAGTGAACAGCTACTCACAGACTGATCTTGAAGTGGTTAGAAACAGCAAACTAACAACAGTAAGTTGGGATGTCTCCTCTGTGTTGTAACCTACACATGGAAACGAGCGCATCTCACCTTCTGATCTCAATGTAACGGCCTATTTCTGTTATGGTGATGTTTCTATGACAGTGCTACAATGCAGTCTCAACTCCCATCTTCCTACCAGGATCCTATCCTGAACATCTCTCTAGAGCAAAGCTGATAGCAAACCCAAACACTCATCCCTGGGGAGGAAACCCCACCCCGCAGAACCCTAACGACATACCGCAGGGACTCGAGAGCATCGCTGATGGCATCTGCAAAGTTTTTGTCTGTGGGGACGCTGAAGTACTCGCGGCAATAGCTGGGTCTGACTCCCAGGATTTCAACCTCGCAACCTGCAATGAAATGTGTGGTAAGCTCTGCTGTTCCACCTTGATCACAGACCCCACACCGTGGGACATGGGTTCAGGTCTGTGAATTCCCTGCAACATTACTTACCTTACACCTTCCCTGCAGGAAACCTTGTGGTTGGAAAGGGAAAATGGGGCGAGAGGCTGGTTTGACGAGTGCTTGCAGCAAACCGTACACTGGATCCTTCTATTTCCCTCTCTAAAAGGAAGGTCTCTGTGTGACCTTCCCACACGAAAACTCTTGGTTCCCTCAGGGCAGACAGTTTCCACCTAAATCACTAGCTTGTTTTCCTTTTAACTACTGTGGTCACGTAGCCTCATTTCCAGGCTTCCAACGTAATAGATTTAGATATTGTTCCCTGAAAGTTCAGCAAATACTTTCCAGTTAGACACACTGTATCTTAGGTTGTAATATCCTCTATAAACTGTATTTTATTATGTGATACTGGCACTCCACTATTAAATCTGTTTCCCAAGAGGTCTTATTAAAACAGTATAAACCAATTAAGTCTCTTGGTAACTTGCAGCCTTCCTTGCAAAATGCAGTCTGTTTTGTGGCCCAGAAATTTATGGCAACAAATCCTACAGGAAAACATGGCCCTGAACACACAGAAACATGTTTTTGTGGGAATTTTTTGCCCTTTTGCTCTCCCGTTACTACGCTGCTGAATAACATTAATATTTAAAAGAAATGTGCTTTCAGAAACACCAGATTCATGCAAATTATCTTTTGAGACCCCCAGAGAACTCCCATCACAGTTAAGGCATTTTCTGGTGTATTCCTGGGGCACAAGCTAAAAAAAAATAAAGAGACCTTTTGCAAAATTAACTCGGTATACATCCATGCAGTCAGATCAAAAAGGCAACTCTAAGTCATAGCCTGAATCTGCCTACATTTGGGTCCCTTTGCTTCTCCTTTGGAATGAAAGGAATAGGCATTAAGGGCATAAGGTCATAAGTTGACTTGTTGCTTGGGGGGGGGGGGGAAAAGGTGGCACAGGGGGTTAAAGTACAGGAAGGGCCA
>NDXB01000885.1:0-21745 GCA_002631895.1 Agapornis roseicollis
TGGGGATGGGGATGGGGATGGCGATGGGGATGGGGATGGGGATTGCAATGGGGATGGCGATGGGGATGGGAATGGGGATGGGGATTGCAATGGGGATGGCGATGGGGATGGGGATGGTGATGGGGATGGGGATGAGGATGGCGATGGTGATGGGGTGGGGTGAGGTGGGGTGGTCACCATCACCCTTTCTACACCCTGAAATCCTCTCCTGGGTCTTGGGAAGGAACAGCTTCCCTTTGGGAACAGGCATTTGGGGGTTGTGATGGGGTTGGGGATGCTGGATGAGGCTGCAGTGGAGGGACCAGGCAGCGTGGGTGCTATGCTCCCTGCTCCCTTTATGGGACCTGCACCCGTCTCCTTTGCCAGGGCCTGCCCAGAATGCCGCGTCACCTCCAGTTACTACATCCCCCACAAATACTGGGTCTCGGAGGGGGCTGAGAAGGAGGAGCTCATCAAGACCTTCAAGGCACGGACAGGGTGAGTGTGCGGCACTGCGGGCTCTGCGCTGCTCCGGGACCTGTACCCACAACCGTGCTTTGATCCCTTAGGAAAATCAGGTGCAAGTTCTTTGCCCAGAACCGCGGGTACTGCCCCTTCAAGTCAGACTGCATCTACCTGCACGAGCTGCCTGCCCGCCTGCCACCGCCACGCAGGCAGCAGCACCCAACGGTGCCCGTTGTAAGTGGGGTGGCACAGCCGGGGGGGGGCGGGCCATGGCTCCAGGCTGGGGCTCATCCTGTCTCCTGTGCCCCAGGACGCTCCATTGGAGAGCTCTGACGAGGAGGATGAGGAGCTCTGCATGCTGGAGTGGGCTCTCAGCCTGGCCTTGGTGGAGGCAGATTTCTGGTGCTCCCGATACAGCCACGAGCTGCTCCTTGTGGAATTCAGCGACTCCGACTGAAGCCGTGGGGTGCCGCGCATGGGGTGCCCCACCGTTGGTGCCGAGGGAATGTCCTCTGGGAGGGGGCTTGGGATGTGTTGGGCTGCTCCCAGCATTGGTTTGGGCTGCTGCACCCTGGATGGGGTGGGATGGGGAAATCACCCCCGTGTTGATGGACCCCCAGCAGGTCCCACACCCCACGGGAAGCCAGGGGGTGTCGGAGCTGGGGGGGGTCTCAGTGCTGCGGGGCACAGCCCCCCTTCTCCTGCTCTCACCTTGGTGGTGGAGACCGGGAGGGGGGCCCGGGCCGGGGCTGGGTTTCGGGCTGGCGGGTTCAGTGCACACGGAGCCGGGGGGCAGCTCGGGCGCTGTTTTAAACTGCTTTTAGCCAACGTGGACGTGATGAAATAAAGCGGGCTGTGAACGGCCACCGCCGGGGCTGTGCTCTGCGGGGGAGGCGAGGGTTTGCCTTTAAGGCTTCATTTGCATGGGCGGTTGATTTGCATATGTGGCGCGCTTTTCTAAAGGGGTGGGCCCGGAAGTGGAGCGGGCGAGGGTTCCGGGATACCGGTACCGGGCAGCCCCTGGGGGGGGCCACGCCGGGTTCCCTCCGGTCCCGTCCCCGTCCCCGTCCCCGTCCCCGTATCCCAGCGCCTGTTGCCCGGGGGGCGGGCTCCGGGAGAACCCAGCCCCAGTGCGGGGCAGCGGCAGCAGCGCCCAGCGGTGCCCGTCTTGTCCCGTTGAGCGGGTGGTGGGGAGCGGCGAGTGAAGCGGGTTTAGAGAGCTCGGCGGGGGTTCCTCGGTGGTGCGGGTAACCACGGCCCCCCCGCAGGTAAGGGCAGCCCCCAGGCTGGAGCTGGGAAGGGAGGTTGGCTCCAGAGCATGTCCGGGACGGAGCCGTCCTCCCTGCAGCCTCCCCGGTGCGCCCCATGGGAGGCCTCTCGCCTGCAGGCGATGGAGCCCCACGGGCTGCCCTGGCTGCAGAGCTTGGACCAGCCGAGCCGCCTCCTGCTCCATGCCCTGGCCTCCGGCTCCCATGGAACCCTGGCTGCGCTCCGGATGCTGCAGCGGGTCCAGCCTGGACAGGGACCAGGGCCCGTGTTTGCCTGGCAGACCTTTACTAGAGCGCTGTGTGCCGAGGAGCCTGCGCTGGACGGGCCGGAGGCGGCCCTGGCTGTGTGAGTTGGATGTGTTCCCAAACCTGGGTGTCTCGGAGGAGGTTTGGGGTGTCAGGGGCCCGGTCCAGCACCGCACATCTCTTTCCCGTGGTCCTGAGTGATGCCAGGGTTGTGGCAGGGACCTGCTGCTCTTTGCTACAGCTGGTGAAGGTATAAGGCATGGTTCAGCCTGGGTTCGGGGTTCAAGGACCATTTGGACAATGCTCTTAGCCATATGGTTTAGCTTAGGTAGGCCTGTGAGGAGCAGGGAGTTGGGCTCTGGGATCCTTATGGGTCCCTTCCAACTCGAGCTGTTCTGTGTTTTCTGCCTCCTCTTGCGTCCCATTAGACCCTGCTCCATAGGAACCACGCAGTTAGGGATTTGCTCCAATGCATCGTCCTTCCCTTTTCCCCCCTTCCCCAGGAAGCCGCGGCTGCTGCTGCTCCCCGTTGTGTGCCAGAGAAACCTCTTCTCCCTGCTGCTCGTGGTGCAAGCCCTGGTGCCGGGGGGCTGCCTCGATCGGCTGCTCCAGGCTTTGGAGCAGGATTCCCATGTGGATCCCTGGGTGCGGGCGCTGGGGAATCTGCTCCGGCAGGAAGCAAGGGCAGCAGGGTGCTGCCCACCTCCTGGCCCCTTGTCTGCCACGTGCCAGCAGCAGCTTAGGTGCTTGGGCCAGAGAATGAGCCCGAGCAATGCAGAGGGACGAAGGAGACTGAACTGGTGCTTCAGCAAACAGCCCAGTGGCACTGGGGAAGGGGCTGACTCTGTGCTTCATGGTGGGAAGCACAAGGAAGTACCAGAGGAGAGCCTGGAGTTGGATGAGGAGAGAGAAGGGAAGAGGATGCTGCTGGAGGAGGTGGTGTTTGACCCCCCCGGAACGCAGGAGGTTGGGGATGTGGCAGGGATGGAAGAGGAAATGCCAGAGGAGCCTTCAGGAGATGGATCTGCCCAAAGCCAAGGTGGGGCTGCTCCGGAAGGCTCCCAGCAGGAAGCTCCCAGGAAGCTCTCCCAGGCAGAGGTGGCAGAGGAGGTCCAGGCCTTTCTCCAGGTACTGGGCAGGGTTGGCTTCCCCCTTCCAGCCACTGAGCCTTTACACTCTGATTCCTGTTCCTTCATCTCATTTTCTTCAGCTGCATGGACCAAGACTGAAGATGCTGCTGCAGAAGGAGTCCAGTGTAAGTGTTGCTTCTGTCTCTCTCCTGGAGCTGGTGGTCTCAACAGGCTCAAGACAGGGGCTCTGGAAGGGATGGGAGAGGAGGTGGGTTTACAGCAATGGCTGGAGGCTGCTGCCACAGGGGTTTGCTGTGTCTGGGCGTCCTGTGGGTCAGTGCAGGGGGTGGCAGTGAGCAGAAAAGCCCTGGAGCTGTATTTGTGGTTGGTTCATTATTACTCGCGCTTTCCCTCCAGCACACAGATCTCAGCATCCTGCCTGAGCTGCACATCCTGAACAGCTGCTCTCCCGCCCAGGTGGGTCTCAGCATCCCCACTGCAGCTGCTGGTGCTGCTGTCTCTAGTGTCCCTAATGAGCCTGTCCCCTCTGCCACCCCAGCTCGAGGGGCTGTGCTCCTTCCTGCAGCTCTCCTCGTGCCCGGAGCACCTCCTGCTGCGTTTCTGCTCCTGGTTGGTGGTTCTCAGCCCCGAGCTCAGCTACACCAGCGCGGCCACCCTGGCACAGCAGCTCTTCCTCAGGCGAGTACGTGCGAGAGCAGCAGGGAGCTTCCGGCCCTGCTTCCCTCTCCACCATCCCCATCTGCCTTTCCTTGTCCCTAGGTCCTGGCCCTCACCCAGCCGCCCTCCCGACACCTTATGGCTGCCCTCACTTCATTTTGCTCCAAGTATTCCCAGCCCTTCTGTCGTGTCCTGGTGGCTGCGGTCCTGCAGGAGCCTGGGGAAGGTGTGATGGGCTCGCGGGAGGCTTTGTCTGGTAGCGGATGGAGAGGGGTCATGGGATGCATCCATCAAGAAGGGGAGTCCCAGCTTCTCTTCTCCTGGGAGATATTTATTGCCCAAAATACATTAGGAGCCATGGAGGAATGGTGTTGGGTTTATCTGGGCAGGTGAACACTTGGGAGCTAGGATGGGAGATGGGTTTACAGATGCCAGGTTGGCTCCCAGCATCAGTTCTGCCAGGGAAGCAGCCATCCCTCTCCATAGGGTTCCTGCCAGCTCCTAATGCCAGGGCCAAAACTGCCCCAGGCTGGCTCTGCTGGCATGAGAAGAGGGTCCTGCAGGAATCGCTGCCACAGCAGCATCCCCTTCTCCTAGGGATTGGTGCGAATTAAACCCTTGCTGCAGATGGGCACAGGGTTATCCTGAGCAGCAGAAGGGAGCAGTGCATGCTTTCCTTGTGCGAAGGGGTTGGACACATCCCCATGGATTTGGCAGCCTCTTCAGGCTCTCTGCCCGTTCTGCTTTACCCTTGCAGGTGCTGAGCAGACCAAGCTGGTGTGCGAGCTGGTGGAGGAGTGCCTGGAGCCGGACTCGGTGCGGCTGGTGCTGAGGTGAGAGCTGACGGGAGCAGCAGCTCCGCTCCATGGGTCCGGGAGCTCCATGGGAGCATCACATCCGCTCTTGCCCGTGCTTTGCAGCCAAGTCTTGGAGGTGCCTTTGTCAGAGAAGCTCCTGCCGATAGTGCAGGCCGTGCTGGGGCGGCAGGTGAGCCCTCCCTTGGCCCCCACGTTTCCTTGCCTGCTCCAGCAGCCCTGGAGCGAGGCGCCGGTTACCTCCCTGCTCGGGGCTCTTGCAGGAGGTGCTGCCCCCGGAGCTCTTTGACGCCCTGGTGCTGGCGTTGTGCCGGCAGGCGCCAGCCCTCGGCACGTCGCTGGGTTACGCCGGGCTGGTGATGGCCGTGCTCACCACGTACCACAGCCAGGTGAGTGTGGCTGGGCTCAGACCCCGGCCCTGGGGGCTCTGGCGGTGCAGCTCTGGGCTCCTGGCTCCTCTCCCCCCAGGTCAGCCCGTCCCACCGGAGCAGCCTGGCCGCCGCGCTGGCCCATGGCAATGCGGCTCTCAGGAGGTCACTGCAGGCGGTGCTGGATGGGGCCAGGTGAGGGGGATGCTGTGGTCCTGGTGATGGGAAACAGACCTAAAGCTGTGCTGAGCGTGGTGCCCGTGGGGTTCCCTGTCCTTGACGTTCTCTTTCTCTCCTCTCCACCCAGGTGAGCACCAAAGAGAACCACAGAGCCATGGCTTCCTTGGGCGCAGCCTGCAGCCCAGTGGCTCCTTGGGCTCACCGCCAGCGGGATGGGGACCCAAAAGGTGTGGGCTGTGACTGGAGCACCCCTGCCTTTGCCCGGGGCTTCGCAGTGGTGCCTTGTGCTTGGCCAGCCCAGGTTGAGGTGGGCTATCGCTGGGCAGCACCGTCCCAGCTCCACACGTGCCCTTAGGCTTGTAGATGAAGGTTTCGTGGTTAAACAATGACTATAGTTCCAGTTGTGTCTCTGTCTGCTCTGTGTCTGACCGGTCTCCCATGGGTGCCATGCCACACTCAAGATGGCGGCCGCCGCACTCAAGATGGCGCCCCCCGCCTTCCCTTCCCGCCACACTCAAGATGGCGGCTCCCTCCACGCCTCTCCCAAGATGGCGGTGGAGGAGGAGCTGCTCAGGACCGGCCCGCTCAGATGGCCGGCTTGCCCCATTCGGTGTGAAGGGTAGCCAGGTTGAGCATCGCCTTGGAGGGGGAAGATTGCATCAAGGTGACTCTCTTGTAGGTGGTTTGTGCCATAAAGGTGGCGTTTTTAATGGGGGGGGAGGGGGGGGAATCCATTACTGCTGCGGTAGTGTTGGCACCTGAGTACTTGAGGAGCGCCCACGGTGGAGGTGGGCTGCAGCCATGCCGCCCCTGAGGTACGCTGCCCGTTTTCCCTGTGTGCTCTCCAACAGCAGGTCCCGCATCGCCTGCAGGCGATGCGGGACCTGCTGTTGGAGAGCACACAGGGAAAACGGGCAGTGGGAAAGGTCCCCTTTGCTGCTTGTGTTGTCTGGACCGAGCATCCCTGTGTCTCAGCGGGCTGCTTTGCAGGTGTCACTTCTTGTTTTCATCGCCTCGGATCTGCTGCTTTGGTTCAAAACGGAGCAAGGCAGCCGCAGAGCTTCCTGTGTGTGCCTGCACCTGGTTTCCTTTCTCCCCAGCCTCAGTGACTCAAAGCGTCGGGCTGCTCCTTCCCGGCGCCAGGGCTGCACAATGGTTGGGCTTGATGATCTTAAAGGTCTTGTTCCAACCTAAACGATTCTAGGAGTCTATAAAGCTGGCAGAGCTCCCCCTCTCCTTGCCCACAGTGGCATCCTCGTAGCCAAAGTGAAGTCATCTTGCCCAAACGCTTCCTATTGGAAGTGTTTTTCCAACGCTGTGGTGGCTCAGAACACCCAGCGAGCGATAGAGCATGGTAGCGTTTGCAGGTCCTTGTTCTTAATGCCCTTAACACATTAAGACAGAAACCGATCTGAGACTGTTTGGATATTGTAGTTGTGGACCAGGTTTGATTTACCATTGTGGGTTTTATCATGGCTTCAAGGCACAAGGGGTAAGTTTTGTGCGTGTTGGCTAAGCTGATTTCTGGGTGGTGCAGCAGTGATCCGTGAGGTTCTTTGGGTCTGGTCTGCTGGGGTTTACAAATCTCAGGATGCAGGAGAGTGGGATTGAGATGAAGACCTGGTAAACGTGAATGGTCTGCTTTAAGTCTGCCTTTTTTCTGATTTACAGGGACCTCTGTATGTCGCTTTCCTGGTTTTCAGTGATGACACTGCCCGTTGCAAGCTGTTCGGTGATGTGCTAATAAAAAGTGCTTTATAGTGTGACTGTTCCCAGATTTTTATCCTGTGTCCTTGAAAGCACCCACTGGAAACCTCAGCTGGGCACGCTGCGGTCGGAGGACTGGAAAGATAACGATGGGAAAGAGTGAATGGACTCCGAGGGAGGTGATGCTGGAGTTTTAATGGAGGTTTTGAAGCATTGCATACTTCAGGAAGGGACTGGTCTAAAAATTCATAAACATTTCCATCTACAAAGGGAGAAGAGGGATTAAAACATGTAGGTGAGACATGTTACTGCTTCAAGTTTGCTCATTAATGTTTTGATCCAGCCAGAGGAATGAAACTCTGAAGCATTAAGTGATGCTCCTAATGCTGAGAGCACAGATTTCTGACTATAGTAAGAATCTCTTAAGCTATTTTAGGTGACACTGGACTGATGAGGCTTCAAAGTCTACATTAGCTGGAGGGAAGAAATCTCCAGGGAGCCAAATTGTTGATGTATTTGCATACCAGTGAGTTAATAGCTGGGTATATTGAAGCTATTGTAGGGCTGCCCAAACTATGACATAAATAGAAGTTGTGCCCTGATCACCAAGGTCTAAGCCTGCTCTTCTGGCTTTATTAGGTAGCAGCCTGCAGTCTTTAGAGATTCCCTGCAAAGCTTCTCCCAGTGACCTCGTCGTCATTGCCCCCAGGGCTGTGGCTGTTGGTCACATGAAGGTGACTGAGGACAGACTCATCTCCAAAACTCACCTGGTCATCAGCTTCCTGGTGTCCTTGCTGCAGAACTGGAAGGATGGGCCCTGTACACCTAGAGCACTGGGGGGAAGCCCCAGCGCCTCTGGACTGGGCAGCAATAAAGGCTCTGAAGTTTCCTGGCTCCAGTGTGCATCTCCTGATGGATGCTTGGTTTTGTAGCTGCTTACTGGTTTCTTTAGGCAGCAGGCTCACTCTCTCAGGCTGTTTTTGGCTGCTACGTGCAGTATGTGTCTTTGCACTTCTAAACTCATCTGGATATGCTGGGAGCTGCCCTTTGGGCCAGCCTGTGTGGTTTTTGCATGGAGCAGGAGTGAGGGATCAGCTTTGCAAACTGTAAGGGGGGTCCTGTTCTGGGAAGCATAACATTGTCTTGTAGAAAGAGCCGCCTTAGCCCTGTTTTTGCTCCTGGCTGCAGCTTATCATGTACTGTGGATATCTCTGGGCTGTGCAAGATAATAGTCATGGCAGGAGAACTTTAAGCAAACCCTGGAGACACTTAGAAATGCTGGTGGAAGGCTCCTTGTTTAGGTGGTGGTTGGTAATACCCGCATGGAAAACTTCACTTTTTGACTCCTCTTGACCCTCTTAGGAACTTTAAAATCCAGCCTGTAGAGTTCAAAGAGGTGGATGCGGCATAGGACATCAGTCAGGTTTTATAGCTCAGCAGAACCTTATCCAAGAGCGGAGGGAGAGCCAGGGCTATGTTTGTCCTTGGCCTGATTTATTAGCAGTGTTGGTGAAGGGAAAGGTCTGAAGCTTTGTCTTACACATTTCCCAAGTTGTATGTAGAAGGCAGTGTATAATTTTCAGCCTGTTTACTTGGGGTATTTGATAGTGGTTCCTTATCAGCTTCCTCTTCCGTTTGTAAAGATTTACCTCTTTCATGGTATGGAGGGGAATTCCCTTTTTGGCCTAAGAGTTTTGGTCTGTTTTAAAGGAAATTAATATTATGCATGGGTTTTCTCTCTGCTCTGCTGCCTTTTCATTCTCCCATGGTGAGTTTTGAAACAGTTTCATGACAAGATGGTGTCTCCACTCCCTAAGTGGCACCTTGGTGTCATGGTGGGACAGTGGCGAGTGAATGCTGCTCTCACAGATGTTATTCAGAGCCACATAGGAGCCAGACCACCTTAGTGCTTGCAACACCCTGGTGGGAAGTGCTGAAATTAATTTTCATTTTCCATTTCCATTCATTTTCCTCAAAATGGTCCATATCCATATCCATATCCATCCCCTGCCTCTTTCCCCTACAGGCACGGCCAGGTAGTTGCTATGTTCTCTCTTGCAGGGGAGCTGATAGTCCCCTGCTTCTCCCTGGAGAAGCTTCAATGACAACCTGTGAATCACATGCATGTAATCCCTAATACGCTGATGCAGTTTTGGATTGAGGTCTGGTGGCTGTGACACCCAGATGTGAGGCTGAACCACTCGGGGCAAGGCTTAGCAGGCTTTTTAATTCAACCTGAAATTCAAAACTGAATCAGAAGCAGCAAAACCTCTCTTTCTTGTCTGTCTTTTGCCAACAACCTTTTAATCATAGTAAGAGAAATGTGTTCTCCCTTGTGCAGTCTGGTGGCTGCCAGGTCTCTGTCAGCTGGGCAGACACAGGGCCACACAGAGATGAATTAGCTGGAGGGTTGGGGTGTTGCTTTATGCTCGGGCCTCCTGCACAGACCTAATAAATCACGTTTGCCGCATCAGCAGGAGCAGCCGGTGTCCGTCTGAGCAGCTTTCCTCTGACAAGTGAATAATCCGGATGCCCATGGGCTCTGTGGTCTGAGCTGCAAGTTTAGCCCAGCCTCAGGAGGAGCCCTGGGAAGATGCCGTTGCCATAGGTTGCTGCGTTGCTGCTGGGACCTTGCTGGAAGGAGAAGTGAGGGGCAAAGCCAGAGCCCACAGCCCCTCACTGCTGCTCATCTCCTGGGGCTGAAGACTTCCCAGCAGGGTCTTGTTCATCGCTGCAGAACAGGTCTGTGCATGGGGAGCTGGGTGCTTTTGCTTACTGCTCCACAACACCTGGATTGCAATCATGATTTAGATGCTCGTATGTTAAAAATAAGGGCATAGATAGAAATCCCTGGGTGCTTTATTAAATGCTTTTAGAAGCTTTCTGAATAGGCTTGTTTGCAAAGAGAAGCATTGTCTCTTACTGAAGCACATGTGTGTGGGGAGGGAATAGAGAAGCTTTTGAGCAGAAACACTCTTTTCTGTTGTGGGGAGGCAGTGTAATGGTGTCTTCAGGTCTGTGTCCCCCCCGGTGCAACTTGGCACAGCCATGGACATGCCAGGACACAGAGCAGTGCCTACAGAGCCAGGCTGCTGCTCTCAGGGAGAAAGCAGGGTCTCTGTGGGTACAGGGCCAGCAGGAACTGCTGTTATATTGAGAATATAGGAAGTTGTCAGAAAAGCAACTCCTTTGTGTTCCAGCCAGTCCTCAGAGATCACAGGGGCTGAGTGCAGCTTAATTTCTGATTATCACCTATTTAACACTGCATTAGCTCTCCAATCCACAGCTAGCCAGTGACTGACTGAGCTCATGTGTATTTATGGTGTGTTTATTATATGTAAATGAGACAGAAGCTGAGTTTTGGTCGACTACCACACCATGTTAATCCCTTCACCACGCATCTCAGGGCCTCATTCCTACACCAGGCTGTGCTGGTGGCAAGGCACTGGTGTGTAAAGGTGTCTGTCCTCTGTCCCTCTGATTTTGTACACTCTGCTCAGCATCATGCTTTGAAGGTGCTTTCACTTCCATGCCCTGTTATGGGAGCCTTGGCTGCAGTCTCTCTTGAGGAGGAAGCACATGCTTGGCTAGAAAAAGCACTCAGCATTAAAACAAATAGTTTAGATCCATGTGCCAGAGCAGATCCTGGAGGAGGGGAATGGCATCAGGGCGACGGGAATCCCTCTGCTGAGACTCAGCCCAAAGGAAGGGTCTCCTCATCTGCTTGGGTCTTCCCTTCCTGAGATGAAACAGTGCCTGGAGGGGAGGCAGCCCAGCACTGGCAGTGCTGATGCAAACCTGACTTAATGCCTGGAGACTTCAGCAGTGTTTTGAGATAGCAGCCAGCTGGGAAACTCACTGGGAGAACATTCGGCTGCCTCTGGATGGACATGCATGGATGTACTCTCCTGCAGAACAGATCCAGCTCTGTTATCCCAAGCCCTGAGCGTGCTCTTGCAGCTTGGGCCAGGCCCGCTGCTTGCTTCAGGGAATGCATCTCTGCAAATCCTTCTCTAAAAGAAGCTTAAGTGATCAGCCCTTGCACCTGAAACCTGTGGAGATGCACAGAAAAGAAGATGGACAGAAAACTTAACAGGCTGGAGAAGGGAGGAGATCCCAAGGGAAGTAATTTTAAGGAAAGGCAGGGGATGTATAAGACTGTAAAGCAGAGAGTGACAGTTCAGTTTGCCTTTCAGCATGTCCTATGTCCTGGCAGTGGGAATTTACCCTGTGTTAATTGTCATTAATTGTGCTGATCATGCATACCACAGCTTGTGTTGCTGGGTATGTGTGTTACAGGGAAGACAGCACAGGAATGTGGGGCTATCCTTCCCCTAAGACGACTTGTGATCTCTCAGCAGCTCTGCTTTTGGGTCAGGTTAAAGCAGGAGGTGTTTGCCCCAAGAGGGGAAAACCCATCCCTGGGAGCTTCAAGGCGCTGGAAGCCCTGACTTGGTGGGAACCACTGCTGATGGCCGTTTCCAAAGCTTTATCCCACTGTGGCACAGATCCTGCTTTGGAGCTGCAAATGGGTTCTCTGAGCCCCCCCTCCAGGCCCTGGGGCCGCATCCTGTGCCCTGGCTCTTGCTGATGAATATGATGCTGGGCCGGCCCTGCCCCTGGACTGGGAGATGCCGTTTGCTGGCTGATCTCTCAGGGCTTAAGAGATTTGCAGACCCCAAGGACCTGCGTTGTTCCTCTTGCTACATTAGGGTCCCATGGGCTAACAGCAGCTGGCTGCCTGCAGCCTGGTCCCCTGTAGTGCTGAGCATTGAGTCGGACTCCATATAAGCTCATTAGGGGAAGAAAGCGGCTTTAGAGGATTTGAGCGAAGGATTGGGCAGAAGGGGCAGTGAGGGTGATGGCTGGCGGGTCGTAGGGCTGCTGAGAGGGACAAGAGGGATTGGGGTCCTGGGAGAGAGGCTTCCCTGCATCAGCACAGATGATGCTACCGGGGCTCCTCATCTGCTGTCCTGGTTTACCCTGGTGCTGTGTCCCCGATGAAGGCATGAGGGGGTTCCCAACTCTTTGGAGGTGCAGAGCCCTGAGCCTCCTGCCAGGGAGGTGCTGAGACTCAGCTCCGCTCTGCTCTGCAGGCACCAGGCACGGAGGGAGCAGCCGTGGTCTCTCCCAGCCCTGCCACCTCCAACGAGTGGCTGCAGGACGCGGCCCCGCACCGAAAGCAGAGGTTCTGTGGCCACCTGCAAACGGCTCAGCCCGGCCCAGCCCCGTGCGGGAGCTCCCGGCGCTCTCATGCATGTCCTTTAAAGGCCTGCTCGCATCCAGCGCTTCCCTGGCAGCTCCTTCTGCCGCAGATGCGGTCGCTCTCGCCTCCGGGGAGCTCGCACCGCGCGGGGCCCCGGCACCCCCAACCCCCGTCTGCCGGGTCCGAGCTGGGGGGGCCCCAGCCTCTGCCTTCAGCTGCATGAGACGCGTTCAGGCAGGTAACGACCCGGGCAGAGCTTGGGGAAGAGGCAGAGCCGAGGAGAAGCGCTTCCCAGGGGGGTTATTTATGCCGCTGTGTTTCCATCATAAAGAGTGAGTGGCGGGGAGCCTGGCTGAGCAGCAGGGTCTCCTGTGGGTATTATAGAGCGAGGGCTTTGCATCAGGGACCAGCCCTGAGGAAAACTCCATTGTGATGGGTTTGGCTGGTCCCTGATGGCCAGGGGGCTCCTGGGCAGAGGTACCAGGGACAATTTCCAGTGTATAGGCATGAAATGGGCTTGTTTTGTCACATACCAAGTGCTGCATGCTTTACACCTTCATGAGGGCTGAGGTCTGGGAGATGGGTGATGGCCCCGTTTGGTGATGGTGTGACCTATACTGAGCTTGGCCAAGGCTCTGGGCAGGCCGTGGGACTTCAAGCAGTCCCTGCTCTCTGTCCCCTTCAATCTCTGCTGCATTTCCTGCCCTAGCCCTAAACCCCCCTCTTTCTACCACATCTCTGCGTGTCTGTGGGCACAGCTCCTGAGGAGACACATCCTGCAGGAGAATCCCTTCACCCTGCGCTGGGAACAGTTCTCTGTGCACTTTCTGCTGGCTTCTCTGATTTCAAAACATTGCAAAACAGCCTAAATGAGATGTTCAAGCTCCCTTTGTCTTGGGAATCTCTTCTATTTGTCTGTCTGGGAGCCAGCCTGGCAGGGGGATGCTTGGGGTACAGCAGGTTTCTCCCATTCCGCCATGTAGGGAGGTGCAAACTTATCTCCCCCCCATGGAGATGAGCCGCATCAGGAGCCCCAGTTGTCCCATGGGAAGAGAGCAGGGGTGTAATCCAGCTTGAGCACTGCCCAGGAATGGGGCTTGTCTTAAATGCCTCACTCCATCGCTGTCTGCCCGCCCGAATGCCAGCAGCATCCTCCCGAATTGCAGCGGGCCTCCCCTCCTCTTTTCCCGCAGATGCCTCCCCACTAGAGCAGAGGAGCCTGGAGCTCCTGCTGGGTGAGAAAATGCTTTAAAAATACACCCTTCAAGAGGCGTTCTCCCATCTGCGCCAGTTCATGTGTGTCTCTCGTGATAGGTGTGCTGGTCCCGGGGCCTCCAAGCTTCGCTGATGAAGCCACTCGCAGGGACCTCGCTGGGAGAGGAGGAAGAGGAGGCACAGGGGCTCACCCAGGGGCACCGATGGCGGCAGCGGCAGAGGATAAAGGGGCCCAGCCCCTCACCTCAGAGGTATGTGTCTGACAAGCTCACCCCATGGATTGCTGGGGTGCTGGCAAGGATGGGATGGGGATGGCGGTGCCAGGGAAGGGGGCATCCTGGCTGGAGTATCATTTCAGCAAAGGGGCCCCTTGTGCAGCCACCACTGGGGGAATGACCCCCAGGCTTGCAGGAGCCTGACTGCAGTCCTTTCTGGAGCCAGGAGCAAAGTTTTGGGGTTCAAATCCTTTCCCATTTGGGTGCTGGGCTCCAACACGAGGCACCAAGCATCATTTTGGTACTGTGGCTGCTTCTTCTGAAGCCACCATTCCTGGAGCATGACCCGCAGGTTTGGAAGGAGGAGAGGGAAAAGCCCAACTGTGTCCCCTTCTGGAGCCAGGAGCAAAGTTTTGGGGTTTAAACCCTTTCCCATTTAGCTGCTGGGCTCCAATACGAGGCCACAGCCCCTGTATTTCCATGCCCTGGTGATCTGCCATCCCCCGTGTGCTCCATCATCCCAATGAGCAGGGATGCTGCAGAGCTGCCAGACTTCCTTGCACCCAGAACAGAGTTTTGGGGTGGCGAGACCATCCCGGTGCACTTTTTGGGGGGCAAAATCATGTGCAGTCCCTGTGATAGTCGTGTGAGATGGTGCCTGGGCTCTGCCAGCAGCCGGGTCTGCTGTGCCTGGGCAGAGGCCGGTGGGCAGCGAGGGATGCTCAGCAGCCAGGGCAGAGGGAAATGAAGCACTAATGTGCTGAGGAGAAGCAGGGCCGTGGGCTGGTGACTCACTGCTGGCTGGAAACGGCTCCGGCCGGCTCCTCCGTGCCGGCTCTGCGGCGGCTGCTGCGCCCGTGCCAGGGACAGCGGGAACAGAGGCAGAGCGGGCTGCAGGGGATGCTCAGAGAGGACCCAGGTCTGGAGCAGCAGCCCATGGGGTAGCAACTCATCACGGGGTGCTGTGGCACTGGAGGAGGGCAGAGCGGGTGGGATATTGCCTCTACTGCCAGAGTTTCTTTGGGGGTTACCCGGGATTCTCTCCGTAGGGAGCAGCAGGCAGAGCTGGCCGGGCTCCCTGTGTCTCCAGATGAAGGTAAGGACAGCCCAGCATGGGGATGGGGGGAGTGGGGTGGGTTTTGCACTCTGCCTCCTGGAGCACCATCATATGGGTCCAGCAGGAGGGTGTCCCCTGGCCTGGCAGCAGCTCTCTGCAACCCCACACCCAGCCAGCCCGGGGCCCCCAACCCCATTCCCTGCATCACCTCAACAGTGGTGACCCCCCCATCCTCCCACTGCCTTGGCCCAGCTCCCTTCACCTCACAGGGGTTTTTTGGGGGTACCTGCCCTGAGAGCCTGCAGAGATGCCAGCGAGGATTTTGCGATCTCCCTTCAGGTGGTGTCAGGCTGGGGAGGGGACACTGCTGACCAGCTCTGAACACCCTGTTTTGTCCCCAGGGAGGATGAGCAGTCCCCAGGGGCACCCAGATGGGGTTTTGGCTGGGAGCGAGCAGAGCATGGAGCACGTTGGTGAGGTGAAAGGGGAGAGGAGGGCAGCAGGCTGGGGGGGCTCCTCCCTCCAACCGTCTCATGTGGACCCCCAGCTTCTTGGTGCTGCTCTTGTTGGGATGCTGTCCAGCACCAGGGAGGGGTTTGCTCCAACAGTGCCCTTATGCCCCCCAGGTGCCAGGCATGGACAGGCAGGAGGTGGCTGTGCACGCCAGGGACAGTGCTGGGGCCAAGGAAGGTGGGTGAGTCCCCTTCCCACATCCCTGCCTTAGGGGAAGGCTTGGAGAAGCTGGGGATGAGTGTGGGAACAGCGTGGCCTGATGAGGGTCATCTTCTTTGATGGGGACATGGGGAAGGGAGACTGGCCTGGAGGGGCCTGAAGCCCCCCTGGTGCTGGGGGAAGGACTGGGATGGTCCTACACCATGAGCACTGGGATTGGAGGGCAGAGGGAGGAGGAAAGGCCAAGGGAAAGCCTTCACATGTGGTCTCTCCCATGGCATTGCTGCCTTCTTGCAGATGCAGGAACCCCAGAGGAGGCACTGCTGGGTTTCCCCAGTGAGCTTGCGGTGCTGGAGAGACTCGGCTTGCATGGGTAAGAGCAGAGAGCACCTCTGGGGACTATGGGACAGGGAGGTCCCATAGCAGGGCACTGTGTGCTCCAGGGATTGGACTTGCCTCCTTTTCCACTGTACAAGAGCCATTCTCCAGACAAGGGGCACTTGGGCTTCTGGAAGTGGCTGGCACCTCTGCGAGCAGACCAAGGGCATTTTCAGCTTGCAGTCCATCCCTGACAGCACTTCTCTTTCCACAGGGTGGCTTTGACAGAGCAGGATGTGGAGGTGAGGGCTGGGAGAGGGGACACGGGGACTTTGCTAGCTCATGGTCCCAGGGCTGTGCCCTGCTCCTGGCCACCCTCCAGGCACCGCAGTCCCTGGCAGCCACAAATCCCTTTCCTGGCGATGCTGTTTGGAGGCAGCTGCATTTCCACAGCAAGACGAGCCCATCCTCGGCATTCCCACCGGGTGCTCTGCAGCTTGCCAAAAGCACCCCTAAACCGGGGAGGTGGTGGAAGCCGCGCTAATAAAAGCCAGTTTGCTGTGAGTGCCAGGGCTGAGTCAGGCTCTGCTGTCAGCTGGGACCTGCAGTGAGGGCTGGCATCTGCCTGGCGTGTGCTGCTGCCAGGAGGGCTTGTGATCGACATGCATTACCCATGGGGCACGTCTCTTGGGCAGGATGGCATCTCATGGGGACCCTCGCCACCACACAGCAGCCTAATGGCTTCTGGGGCAAATGCTACCTATCCTTCACACTGCCCTGCTTGGTGGCTTGCTAAGGGTGTCTGTGCCTTGGGGACAGCAGCACATGGCCCTGGTGGCATCCCTGTCACTCTGTGTCCCACCTCTCTGCCTCCTGCCCCACAGGCAGCCTTTGCCCACCTCGCCCTGGCTTTTCGCTGTGATGTGTTCACCCTGCGGCAGCGGGTGCAGGTGGAGAAACGGGCACGGGATGCGGCAGAGGAAAACATCCAGGAGGAGCTGGGGCAGTGCCGGGCTGCTCTGGAGGTAGGTGGGCAACAGGGCAGGGGGCTGGCATCTGCGGGGGACATCCAGCGTCCAGCCCCAGAGGGGTTTGGATAACCCAAAGTCCTGGCTCCAGCAGCGTCATCCTTTACCTCCACAGAGGCTGGGTCCATTCTGCACTGCCATGGGCTGCAGGGAGACACTGGAGCAGCTTCAGCACAGCCTGGCCGTGCTGGCGGCTGCTGTGGAGCGGGCAACCAGTGCTGCAGAGAAGCTGGGAGCGGTACATCAGGTCTGTGATGTCTGCACCCTACAAGGCTGGGAGCTATGAGGGCTTGGGGACCCACCCTGGGCTCACTGGGGTTTGTCCCTCCTCATGGTACTGATGTTGACTTCATGAACATGGCATGACATGAAGAAGTTCTCCCCTGTGAGAGTGGTGAGACACAGGCATGGATTGCCCAAAGAAGTGGTAAATGCCCCATCCCTGGCAGTGTTCAAGGCCAGGTTAGACAGAGCCTTGGGCAGCCTGCTCTAGTGGAAGATGTCCCTGCCCATGGCAGGGGGTTGGAACTGGATGACCTTAAGGTCCTTTCCAACCCAAACCATTCAATGATTCTATGTTTGCATGTACTGGGTGCAAGGGATATGCCAGCCATTGGGAGCAGGACAGGCAGGGACCTGGGTCTTTAGGGGGCAGGGAATGGGGAGCCTGATCTCCCATCCTGCCTGGCCGCAGGAGGCCCGGATGAGCCGCGCAGCAGAGGTGATGGTCCAGCACGTGGAGAACCTGAAGCGGCACCACCTGCGGGAGCACACGGAGCTGGAGGAGATGAAGCGCCTGATCCAGCAGAACTCCCGCAACCGGCAGCTGGCGGAGAGCCAGGGTGAGGTGGGCTCTGCGGGTGTGCATGGAGCCATCCCATGGGATTTGGTCCCAAACCCCTCTGGGTGATCAGTGTGACCCTGCACCGAGAGCCAGTGCATTGAGCAGGCTGGGACAGGGGGTGGGTGACAGCTGGGACCCGATGACAAATGTGGGTTCCAATGCTGCTGTAGCAGCAGACGCGGCGTGGGAGCAGGTGCTGGTGGCTGGAATGCCATCATGCTGCAGGGAATGCAGTGCAGAGGGGCACAGGGCACACAAAGGACGCTCTGTCCCTGGATTCCCAACCTCACGTATGCTGTTGCCATGTGTGAAAGCAAGGTCCCTTCGGACAGGGCACATGGGTGACTGGGGTGCTGAAGAAGGACACTTCATCAGGGACTGTAGCAATAGGACAAGAGGTGATGGGTTCAGACTGAAACAGGGGCAGTTCAGGTTGGATCTAAGGCAGAAGCTGTTCCCTGGGAGGGTGCTGAGGCGCTGGCACAGGGTGATGGCCCAGAGAAGCTGTGGCTGCCCCATCCCTGGCAGTGCTCAAGGCCAGGTTGGACACAGGGGCTTGGAGCAAGCTGCTCTATGGAAGGGGTCCCTGCCCATGGCAGGGGTTGGAGCTGGATGGGCTTTAAGGTCCCTTCCAACACAAACCAGTCTGGGATTCTATGACTTGTACCAAGCACTGAGCATGTGTCCAGGACAGCTTTCAACGGGAGGGAGGTTTGCAGTCACCAGCCCTGTCTTCTTTTCTGGGGGTGATGTAAAGCTGCTTCTCTTTGCTCCCAGATGATGCAGAGCCACGGCTGAGGCTTCATCCCCTGATGCGAACTTTCCAGCAGGTAACTGGTCCCAGTTAGCAGCCCCAGAGCCACCGCCTCCCCACCCCCTGCTGCGATCCCTCTCCTGCGGTCCCCATGTACCCACTGTCCCCAGGCGATGCCATCCCTGCCAGCTGCTTGCTTTGGACAAGGTCTGCTAGAAGTGCCGGGGATGAAGCAAACAGTAGGAGTGGCCTCGGGGGGCTGCAGGGAGGTACAGGATGCCCGAGGTTGGGTGCTGCTTGTCCCAGAGGTCTCAGGCAGGTCCCTCTGCCTTGCAGGGTCATAGCATGGGAGGCGCAGGCTTGGCTGTTCTCTAGCACCAGCTCGAATTCGGCACTGATTCCCTACAGCTCAAGAGGTAGGGGAGCGCTCCGGGAGGGGGTTAGGCAGCCCTGCTGGCACGGCTTGAAGCAGTAAGAACAGGCACAAACCTCTTGGCTTTGACCTTCCCTCATCCCACCAGCTCTCAGGCTTCCCCCCTTAGCTCCAGGGCCAGTGGGAGGCTGGCAATGTCCCTTCTCCTTGGTGTCCCTGTGCTAGGGAGGCAATGGGGAAGGAGGGGATGGGGAGCACGGGCAGCGCTCACCCCCAGCCCCTCCATTGCAGGGGTCTGCCCGCCGCAGAGTCAGCATCGCCGTCATCCCCAAGCAGCTCTTGGTAAGGACACGTGCAGCTGGGATGGGCAAGAGCTCTGTGTCCCTCTGTCAGACGTGTCCCCAGGCTCGGTGCTACCGGGGTGCTGAGTCCCCACTGATGCTCCCACCTTTGGTGCCCAGCCAGGTGCCAGCCCTGAGAGCCGAGTGGCGCTGGCCGGTGAGCTGGAGAGGGACGGGGCCCAGCGCTGGCGCAGCACCCAGAGGTAACTGCAGTGGGTGGCACGGCCCTGGCTGCCACTGCCCCACGGGCAGGCACAGCACCGGCTCCTCTCTCTCCCCAGGAGCGAGCTGGAGCTGCAGGGCCAGGGCAGTGCCGTGACCGGGGACCCAGCGGCTGAGGCACAAGACAAAGACTCAAGTGCAGGGAACAAGGAGCCGGAGCAGCTTGGGCTGATGTGAGCAGAACCCTACGTGTGCCCAGCACCACAAGTGTGCCCAGTATCCGCCTGTGGCTGCTGCGCTCTTTGTGATCCTAGGACTGCACATGGGAAACGGGCTGGGCAATTTGGTGATGTAAAGCTGGGATGTTGCTTGCCTGTCTCAGTTTGACCCTCCTCTGCCTCAGTTTCCCCTGTGCATTGTGGGTCACCCGTGCCTTCCCAGGCTTGTTGCATTTGGGTTTGCAAAAGGGCCAGTGAGGTCTGGGGTGGAGCTGAACCCCCTCCTCATCCCAGCTGGGGCAGAGGAGGGATTCGCTCTTTTCTCCTGGCTGATGAGTGCCCCTGGTCACCTTCTCCCCAGGTCCAAGGGGTCCCCAGAGGTGCTGTGGCGGCCGTGGCTCTTCCTCCCGCAGCACTACTGGGTTTTCTTCTGGTTGCTTCTGCTGAGCATCGCCTTCCTCCTCCTCATCCGTGCCCTGGAGCTGCAGCGGCTGCAGTCTGTGGCGTCGCCCAAGGCCTAAGCCTGAGCAGGGAGGGGGAGACCCTCAGCCTCCATCATTGCTCCTTCCTCACAGTGTAAAACACCACCTCCCTAGAATAATAAAAGTGGAGGGAAAATGGGGGGATTTAATGCTGGAGCGCAGGGAACATCCTGTGGTGAGATCTAAGTTTGGCTGGCACCTCCTTACAGGCACAAAGGGCTCACAAACCCGCAGAAGCTCTCATCGATGCTATGAGTTTGCCTGTTCTCAGCACACCAAGGGGGTGCAGAGATGCTACCACACAATCCCCTGGGCTGCAGACAGAGACCAGACTGCCCATGGCCAGCGGGTTTGCATTAGAGTCATGTTCCCCCCCACTACGCTGGCTGGACACCCTCCACTGCCGCATGTCCTCCGTCCCTGCTCTGGGGAGCTGTCATTAGGATCTAACGCTCATTTGCTGCTGCCCGGGGGATAAAGGTGGGGCTGGAAGGAGCCAGGTCAGCGTCCAAACTCTCTCCTAGCACCGCAAAGGGCTCACAAACAGAGGGAGCTGTTCCCGATCGCTCCAGCGTCTGGGAAAACCGCCTGGTTTGACGCAGGCGCCCCGTTTCCGCGTCCGCCCCGGCCTCTTTCTGCTCCAGAGCATGGATGGGCTCCGTTGTGGCCGCATCCAGCAGCTCCGCAGGGAGCTGGTGGGCTCGAAACACCCTTGCCGGGCTGGCGAGGAGGAGGATGGGGCTGGTTCTGCACCAGGACCCCCGGGGAGAGGCCCGAGGGCCATGGGAAGGAGGGATGGAGGAGCTGGGCTGGGTGGCCCCACTGTCCGAAGCCACCGGCGGTGCCACGGGTGACTCACGGCGACATAACCCCCGCCCCGTGCCCTTGAGTCACCATCCCCGGCTCGTGGCAGGTTGTCCCCGTGTGTCACCGGAGCCCAGTGTCCAGCAGCACCCTGAGGACACCGGCACCCAAAACCACCCCAAAGCACCAGGCCAGGAGCGACCTTCAGTGACTGCAGCGGCTCCATCCTCTGCCCCAAGGTACCTTCACCCTACAGGGACCGTTCGCACCCGGCTCCCCCCATCACCCCAAAAGTTCCCCCGGGGGCTGTGGTGGTTCTGGCCACTGGTTGGGGTGCGGGGCTGTCACTGAGCGGGTCCCTCCTGTACAACAGCTCCCTCCTGGTCTCTATTTTTGGTTGGGGGGGGAAGTACAGCGCAGAGCCGGGGCGGAAAGTGAAGTGGTTTGGTTTGCTCGCTTGAATCTTTGTATTTCCTTTATGAAAGTCTAGTTTCTCACCCTAAAATTAACAAAAAGACCCCTACCCCACCCCCCCTACAACCAAAAGGGCAGGGGTTGTGCTGTGCATCTCCTCATCCAGCTGCCCCAAACCTCCCAGTGCAGCTTGGGGACCACTTGCCGAGGGGTGATGTGGGCTCAGCTCTGTGGTACCCCAATTGCAGCAGCACAAAGCTGGAGCACCCCAGCACCAACCCCTCCCGGCCTCAGCACCGCGCTGCGGCAGCCGGGACGCCCGGGTCCCCACGGTCCCCCCGGCGGGGGGAGATAGGGTGGGAAAAGGGGAGGGAAGAAGAGGAGGAGGAGGGGAGCGGAGCGGAGGGGAGGGGAGCGGAGCGGAGGGGAGGGGAGGGCCGGGCCAGCCCGCAGCCGCTTGCGGAGCCGGAGCCCGTTTCCTGCTTTCTTCTGTCGCTGCAAGCAGCCCCGAGCTCTTCCCCCGGGCTGTGCCTCAGTTTCCCTTTCCGGCAGGCTCTGGAGGTGAGTGGCGATGGGCAGAGCATCCCTGCGTGGGGGTGTCAGGGCTCTGCTGTCTCCCCATCCCCGTGTCCCCCAGCTTGGATGCGGGCAGCATCCCACTGGCCGGTCCCCTCTGCCCGCGGGGCTCGGCTGGGGATGGGGGTTGCCAAAGCCAAGGGGTGATTTTGGGGTGCTGAGGGGGGGAGGGGGGAACACAAGGGAAATGCTCAGTCCCACCGTGCCCGTGTCCTGTGGGATGCTCGGGATGCCGAGCCGGGATGCTCTCTGACGGGGGGGGGGGGGGGGGGGGGGGGGGTTTTGTTTTT